>OVAU01002559.1:0-12311 GCA_900406315.1 Biscutella laevigata subsp. laevigata
CGGATCGGATTCAGATCGGATAACAAACAAAATCCAAAAAACAAAAAAAAATATAAAAAAAAAATTGTTTTTTTTTTATACAAATAATTTCGGATATCCATGGATATCCGCGATCCGATCCGATCCGATATCCATGGATATCAAATTCAATATCCGNNATTCGGATAGTGAAATTTACTATCTATTCGGTTAATTTTCTGGTTTGGGTTCGGTTTCGGTTCCTTCTTTTTGGTCGGTTTCGGTTTGGTTAATCAGTTTTGGTTAATTTGCACACCCGTGGTGCCCGCTATGGTATTGAATGGTGTAGTAGTTTCTTAGTGTTCAAAGTAGACAATTAGAGTGGGTAATTATAGTTATTAGTGTTATATATATGTTGTTATTAATCTTATAATTATAATTATAGTTATTAGTGTTGAATCGAACTGATTGAACCGAAAATCCGAACTGATTCGCCCTGAACCGAACCGATCCGCAGGCCTAGTGAGCATTATCAAAATAATAACCATGTTTATAAATAATTATGTAATATTAATGGTATTATTATATTATTATATATATGTTGTTTTTAATCTTATTATTCTAGTTATAGTTATTATTATTAGTATTATAATTAATATATAAACAACATATATAACCTTCAGTTTTTAGAAAAAAATAGGTTTACTATTCAATACTAAGTATCACCACTCAACATAATGTTTTTAAATATATTTTATTTTATATCATGTATTAATTAATAATTAAAAATTTCATAATGTTTATAAAATAATTGTGTAATATTAATGTTATTGTTATATATATATATATATATTGTTTTAACTGCTTTGCCCGCACTATATATCACCATTCAACATATTTTTTTTAACTGTTTTACCCGCTTTGTCCGCTTTGCCTACTTTACCTGCTTTATCCGTATGCTCTGTCCACTGTCATCATTCGGAGCCATAAAGTTGGTAGTTTCCTTGATATAAATAAAATTCAATTCAGACAAAAAAAATAAAATAAAATTCAATGAAAAGCATTATAAATAAATTTGGCGTCGTTAAAAAAGAAAAAGGAAAAAAAATTTGCGTTTCGAGTACTCCATCTCCGTCTCTTTTCCTCCGCATCTAAAACCATCTGACAAATATCTCCGACGAAGGAGAAGAACCAGACCCAAAAATGGCAGAGTTTGGTGGAATTGGGTGTGGCTGTCGCGGGTTTTCCGGCGGAAATCTCTTCCATCCGTGTGGATTTTCTTCGAAATCATGTTTCCTCGAGCAGAAAACGAGACATAATCGAAACTTCTTCCTTAACGTTTCTATGATCCCTCCTTTTAAACGCGAACGATTCTTTACGAAGTGGCGTTCCGTCGCCGGGAACAGCCGAATCTTTAGGTATTATTTTCTCCGTCACTGTTAAGTTCAAGAAAAAAAAATGTGAGCGATTAGAACATTCGTGGACATTTCTTTAGTAAAATCAACTTGGGGCATACTGGTAAAATTAGTCGTCTCTACCAAGAAATTCGGGTAGGAAATAAGTGATTTTGTTGATCATTTTTAGTTGTTGATGACCATGATACAGCATGGATGCGAGGGAGAAATCACGATCATTTGTGTTGGTATCATCAAGGCAGAAGAAGGTCCCTGTCTTTGTGATGATGCCAATTGATACATTTGGAATCGATGCTTCTGGGTGCCCAATTATTAAAAGGTCAAGTTTTCTGATAATGTTCCAATGTACCTTTGTTTTTGTATAAACTATAAAATATGGAGAAAAACCAGCCTACATTAGTTGCTATATAGTATTTTACCATTTCAGAACAGGACAAGACTTTTTTCTTCCTCTTCTTATTTTACGTTCTTTAACTATTAGGTAATGAAGTTTATATATGTTTGTGTTTTAGGCTCAAGGCTTTAACTGTTTCTCTTAAGGCACTCAAGTTAGCAGGTGTTCATGGAGTTGCAGTTGAGGTTTGGTGGGGGATTGTAGAGCGTTTCTGTCCTCTTGAGTATAAATGGTCACTGTATGAAGAGCTCTTTAGACTGATCTCTGAGGCAGGGTTGAAGTTACACGTTTCTCTTTGTTTTCATTCAAATATGCACTTGTTTGGTGGAAAAGGAGGTATCAGTCTTCCACTCTGGATCCGAGAGGTTTGTATTGTTAAAATTTCAGGTATTTAGTAATTTGCATGTTTTAGACGTAGCAAAGGTTTAGGGGTTTGGATGTTTTCTTCTCTTTTAGAATATTTTTAAGATCGAGAATATCTGGATAAGCCGTGTTTCTTTTCTGGTGAAACCTTAAAAAATTACCGGTATTTAGTCATTTGTTGCTTACATAATAATGGATGCTTTCCTGGTTTCATTCTCTTTGAGCGTGATTTCCGTTGTGCAGAACTTGCACATCTGCTTGTTGATCCAGTAATATAGCTTAGCTCAGCAGCTTTTCCTCTCATAATTTCCAGATTGGAGACGTCAATAAGGATATATACTATCGAGATAAAGACGGATTTTCCAACAATGAATATCTCACACTTGGAGTCGATCAACTTCCTTTGTTCGATGGCCGTACTGCTGTCCAATGCTATGAAGATTTTATGCTCAGTTTTGCTACAAACTTTGAACCATATTTTGGGAATGTGATTGAAGAAATAAGTATAGGTCTTGGTCCTTCGGGGGAGCTTAGGTACTTCTGATTTTTTGTATACTACCTATCATAAAGACAATAGCTACAAGAGAAGTTTCTTACACAGAATCTCTTGCAGATATCCTGCACATCCTTCCGGAGACGGAAGATGGATATTCCCTGGAATTGGTGAATTCCAATGCCATGACAAGTACATGTGAGTGATTATCTATTCAAAAAAAATTATTTGCCTTTGCCAATCACACTTACAGATGGTATACTAACTGGTTTAGGATGGAAGATCTGATGGCACTGGCATCCCAAGAAGGCAAACCTCAGTGGGGAGGCAGAGATCCTCCAAATACTGGCTGCTACAATAGCTTTCCATTTGGAGTTCCTTTCTTCGAGGAGGGCAATGATAGCTTTCTCTCTGACTATGGTCGTTTCTTTTTAGTATGTTCTTGTTTCATATCATCTTTGGTGACTTAATACTATGATTTTGAGTATTGTTCAGCAAAAGTGGCTAGTAGGTTGGATTATAAGTAACACATCAACAACTGCTTTTAATTCTAGGAATGGTACAGTGGGAAGTTGATTTGTCATGCTGATGCTATTCTTGCAAAGGCAGCCGATGTTTTACGAAGACGCCAGGAAGAGCAGAGAAACTCTGTTATGTTGGTTGCAAAAATTGGTGGAATTTATTGGTGGTATAAGACATCTTCACACGCCGCTGAACTAACTGCAGGTTATTACAATACCGCCCTCAGAGATGGTTATGATCCTGTAGCTTCTGTCTTGTCTCGCCATGGTGCTGCTCTGCATATCCCGTAAGAGCCTCTTCTGAAGTTTTCTTTTACTAATTACATAACTCATAGAAGCTGCATGAGTTCAGTGTTAGAACCGACATGAATCTTTAATATATTTTCCAGCTGTTTGGATATGGCGGATATTGAAACACCTGAGGAGTATCTTTGCAGCCCTGAAGGATTACTTAGACAGGTACTCTCTTCTATTTAGACACACTTGAAATTGGTCTAGTCTCAATAGCTTCTGCCAGTTGAGACAATCAAGCTTGCCTTAGAACATGAACAAACCAACATTGGCCCTGATTTTTTTGCTAGATACATGATGTTTCGAAGAAGAGGACAATACATGTGACTGGTAGAAACACAAGCGAAAGGTTTGACGCGGTGAGAGATTTGCACATTGTATAAACCTAAACAATGAGGCCAAAGTTGTGGTTGTTAACCGTTGATATATGAATTCTGTAACAGAGGGGACTAAGGCAAATGCGAGAGAACTGTGTGAAACCGAATGGTGATATTGTAAGATCGTTTACGTTTTTCAGAATGAACGAGAAGATCTTTCGGGTGGAGAACTGGAACAATTTTGTCCCTTTCATTAGACAGATGAGTGCTGATATGTAAAACACTCACCATTGGTGTGTTTGTCTTTTTGTTACAGAATTAATCTTTCCTCACCATATTGCTTTTTCAGATATGTGATGAGGATAAATAATCAAATCACAATTGTTATATATTATTGTCTCTCTCTTTCTATTCTTCATATTTTCTTAGCCTCTATGGCATAAGTCTGCAAAACCTTTCTCAATGGATACAAAAGTTACATTATAAGTTGTGATTATCAGAAATAGATCCAATATATAAAAAGTTCAATCACAGCGCATGTGTACATACAAATTATTTGTTGTTGCAGATTTTCTTGAGTAGATGATCAAAGGATTTGCCTATCCGCAGCATCAGCAACAATGGGCAACCTGGGGATTAGACCAAACAAGCAAGCAGAAAATCCATAGATCAAAGAGACAAGCAAGAAGAGGAACACAGTGCTGTCCAAACTCATCACCACATCTAAACCAAAACCATCTCTGGGATTGAAGCTTCTCTCAAGCAAATCCGGGAAAATCAAGAGCACGTCAAGCACAATCACCTGCATCGTGTTGAACCTAACGTACCTGCTGAAATTAGGGTTCCTGACGACGACGAAGTAGAGAGTGAGGAAGATAAGAAACCCATTGAAAGGGAAGCTCTTGAAGGCCTTGATGGCGGGAAACAGAGGCTGAATGAGAATCTGGAAAGGTTGGTACTGTGTGATGATGTACTTACCGTACTGAATCCCATCGAAGAATGGGTAGAAGTAACAGACGGCTGAGATTATCCGATCTGATGCGTCGACGGAATCGTCACCCTTGGATCGGAGGACGAGTGTGGCAGCTCTTTCCCTGGAAAGTCTAGGTTTTGTGAAGTGGGTGTTAGGTTTTAGAGGGAGAGAAGAACGGCTGGATAGGGTTCCTGTGTGGAAGATGGTGAGGGATGGCAATGGAGAAAAAAGATGAGACAATGCCATCGCTCTGTTTTTGTTTCACTTCACACAAACGGAAGAGAGCTGAACACAATGCTGAAAGGATAATAAATTAAACTCCATGCTGCTTTGGAATTCTGACTAAACACTTTATGTCGTCTTGTTACCTTTTTAATGTCACGCAGTTCTTTAATGGACGAACCAAACGCGTGGCTAAGATGAATAGTGGAAAAAGATTATAATTTTTTTTTGGTAAACTTAAAAAATTTGGTTAGATCCACCCGAAGGTGGGGAGCCTTAACCGGATGTGTTCAATAGGACCCGAAGGTCAATCCCGTCTCTGTCAGAGGAGATGCCAACNTATTATAATTTTGCATCTGGAAGAATTATACTTTGTGGATAATAATTTATAAAAATTATTTTTATAAAAAAATATTATTGAATTATATTTTAAAANTTTGTGAATAATAATTTATAAAAATTATTTTTATAAAAAAATATTATTGAATTATATTTTAAAAAATTATGTTTGTTTGAATAAATTATATCTCACAAAAAGTGAGAGAATTGCTAGAATACTAGAAATTGTATTTTGGAAACGTATGTTGTATAACACTAAATAATATTTTACAAAAGTCCGAAATTTTGAAATTTTTTTGTATAACACTAGTTTTTTTGTATTTATAGAAACAATGTTAATTTGGTGCATAATAATCCACGCAAACTAATATTTTTATAAAATATTAAAATTTTATATTTTTAAAATATGATATTTTGATGAATAATAGTCCATAAAATTTGAGACAGTTTTAAAAATGTTATAAATTTGAATTTTTAAAAATTATGCTAATTTGATCGATATATTTTAGAAAATAGAGAGATAGAGTAGAGTTTGTATCTTTTGAAAATATGTTTATTGATGTATAATGGTTCAAAAACTATAATTTTGTATTATTAGAAATTATGAGAAATTGGTACATTATAATCTAGAATCCTGTGCTCAAACATATTTTAACCGATCCAAACTTAGATTATAAGCCATTCGTTAACTATGAACTAGAATCTGGTGCTCAAACATACGTAGTACCTAGTCTTCCCAACGCCATTCATTACATCATCAACTAACACAAACACGTGAACACAGAACACACAAATAAATAAACCAACCCACTAATTTAATTCCAAACCAGAGACACCATCAATAATATAAGGGAAATAAATAGGCCTCATTTTACTTGCCCATAAATAGAAAATTTCTTTAAGAAANAGAACACACAAATAAATAAACCAACCCACTAATTCAATTCCAAACCAGAGACACCATCAATAATATAAGGGAAATAAATAGACCTCATTTTACTTGCCCATAAATAGAAAATTTCTTTAAGAAAACAGACACAAAAAGGAGTGACTATAGAAGCCAAGAAGCAAACAAGCAAAGCAAAGTTACCACCAGGCCAGCTTTAGCTCCTCCGACGATCATACCCGCTCCGGCATCATCAGCAGTCGCATCATCTGCTTCTCCATCAGGGCCTTCCGCAGGTGAATCCGACTCGCCAAAAGAATCATCTGGAGACGGTGCAGCCTTCTTCTTCTTCCCTTTGGCTTTCCCTTTAGCCGGTTTTGGAGAATCCGCAACGTCACCATCTTCGGGTGCAGGAGCAGGAGCTGGAGCGTCAACAGCTGAAGGCTTGAAGAGTTCTTTAGGTAACAAAACCTTATCGGTTGCATAAATAGCCAAAGGCTGCTCATCAATAAGAGTATCAACGATGGTGACAGTGTTGATCCTTGTCTTGAGGGTAACTTTCTCTCCATCGTTCTGTACAGTAAGTTCGAACTTGTTGGCTCCGTCAGTTGCAAGTGTGTTCATGGGACCATTGTTGGATTTGAGCATCGCCATTGAGTAATAAGTCGGGACAGCGAGGAAATCGAGGAAATCTTCTTTCTTTGGAGCTGTTAAGTTCTTGTATTTTGGTAAGAATCCTTTCATTGCGTCATCTCCTGGACAGAACACAGTCATGCCTCCTTCTAAACTCTCCTGTTCAAACCAAATACACAATCCATGAATCTAATTGGATAGATTATTCCGGCAATTAAGGTAAATCAAATCTATAATAGTTGACTATATATGCACATTAGTCACCTAATAGTCAACACCTTTTTGACTTTTGTCTGTTTCAGAACTACCACATGCATCTTTTCTGATTAACTATAAGTTCGAAATTAATACTACTTAATTACCTATTATTGATTAGAAATGGAATAATTACTAATCAGGGTTAGTTAATGAATGTAAGCACCTGAGTCTTTTAATTTAATTAATTTCTACATTTGAACAGCCACATCAAATGGCCCACATGCATCTACTTATTGATTAATCAATTTCTAATTCGAAAATCCAAAATTAATATCGATATTTTTCTAATTGATTACTCAATTTAAACCTGGATTTAATTAATGGAGTATCTAAAAATACAGCGACATGCATCAACTTAAAAGGAAATTTACTAATTAATTAAAATGATTAGTTAGTAATGAGGGTTTAGTAAGTACCTGGTAGGTTTTTGAAGATCCGGGGTTAGAGAGAAGAGTCTCGGCGAAGACTTTGCAGCCATGAGCCGACATTATTCCGGTGAGATTCATCTCTGAAGGAGCTGGAGTCGGAGCAGACGCGGTGTCCGACGGTAAGAGTTTGTTTATCTGGATGATGGAAATGTTATAGGGAACTTCTTCGATTGATTTAACAAAGAAAGATGACGGATCTCCACCGTCGGGGCCGAAGCCGACTTTGCCTCCTCTCAGATCCGTTATATTGACGAAACCGGTGGTTCCAGGAGCAGCTCCGGTGGCTTGGAAGAGAGTAGCAGCGAGAGCAGAGCCGTCGCGGATCTGATGGAGTTTTTTGGTGCCGAAGTAATCGAGGAGGATGTGAAGGGAGAGAATGTTTTTGAGAGTTGAGATTGTGTAGCCTTTAGAGGTTAAGGCGGACATGGCGGCGTTATCGACGGCGCAGACGGTAATGGTAGTTCTACGGTTGATTTCATCGGCGAGATGAGTTTGGGTTAGTAAATGACTGAAGGAGGAGAATGAGGGGTGATTTGCTAGGAGACGCGTGACGTTATGCGCGTGGCTTTCGGTGGCGAGGAGGAGGAGGATAGGAAGAATGTAGGTGATGACTTCTCTCATCTTCTTCGTCATTGTTGGGACTGTAGAGAGAGAAGAGGATGAAGAGTGAGTTATGAGATTTTTGAGAGAGAAAGAGAGAGTGAGCTTCTGAGCTTAAACTAAGGGGAAAGTCGAAGNAGAGATTACTTCTCTCATCTTCTTCGCCATTGTTGGGACTGTAGAGAGAGAGAGAGGATGAAGAGTGAGTTATGAGATTTTTGAGAGAGAAAGAGAGAGTGAGCTTCTGAGCTTAAACTAAGGGGAAAGTCGAAGAAGATGTTTAGTTAAATGGACGTGGATTCTTCGTAAATTTACGAATATGCCATTAAGTATTTAATGCTTACATTATTTGAAGCTATTCATTTTCCGAGTTATGGGCTCGCGAGTTTCAGACCATGTTAGAATATCTTAGAATATTATATTGTAAAGTTATATAGATTACAGTTCTTTATGTAGAAACTATGAAAATGCATATATAATCAGTGGCACATAATTTAGTTTAGTTTCTAATGATTCAGAAATCCATATCTTTATATCGTTGTGGTCTATGTTCCTTTGCAAGTGTAGCTGAAAATAGAAATACCTTTTCTAGAGTAAAAAACTTACATAAATTTAATATTAAAAATAATCAAAACATGTCACGTGTGAGGGAGTATCTCTTCTTCATAAATTAAGGCATCAGAAACTCATTACTCCATTAATATTAAAAGTTTTAAGCACATTTCACAAGCATAGAATCTTCTTCTCCAAAAATATTACTACTCAAAATATAATTTTGTAACTGAGTCTTTCACTGTGTCGGTTACAAAGCAAAAGCTTCAAAGCACATGAATGAATGCGTGATCATTACGGTCAGCAAAAACCGGAAATGAGGCCATTTCGTGCGGTTTAGCATAATAACTTCGAGGGAAACTGGTGGTGACACAGGACAAGAACTCAAAGTATCGATTTTATGACATACGCCACGTGGATGGTTCATTCAGATTCTCCACCGACAATCGGTAGGTCAATGTAGTAGCTGACTCAACGGTTTGTTGTCTCTTGTCACTCACCATACGCTTACTAACATGTGTGCTCTTTCTTTTTTCTTTTTCCCCGACCGACTGGCACAAAATGAGTGGAAAAGTTAGTGTCAATCTCTGTATATTTGAATTTGTAAGAAACCTCTCTGTATATTTTATGTCAAAGTGATTTTTAAAATATGTTTTTATGTAATCTCAGTATTTTTAGTATCATTTGGAATCCAAACACATATCATATAATAACAATGCTAAAATCCTTTGTATCTCATTGTTCCTAAGATGTGTCTTATCATTGGCAACAAACACATTCGCTTCTTCTTCTCCTTTAATCTGTATCCAACTACATCCTGGCTTTTTCTTCAAACCTTTAACTTTCATCATCTCTCTCATCTTTGCAACTTCTTCCCAACTTCCTTCCACTGCATACGCATTCGATAACGTCACATAGTTCCCTGAGTTTTCAGGTTCTGTTTCAAGCAAATGTTTTGACAAGTACTCCACAAGCTCAGTCTGATGCTGCTTGTTGCAAGAAACAAACAAAGATTGAATCATTCGTCCATCAGGCTTGTATGGCATTTCCTCCACTAACTTTAAGGCCTTCTCTGTTTCTCCTGCTGATGCAAGAAGATCTACCATTAGTCCATAATGTTCCAAGCATGGTTTCATGCCATGTTCTAAAACCATATCAGTGAAAATCTCCATTGCTTGTTCAATATCCCCGGCGTGGTTACATGCTGATAAGAGGCTTGTGATTGTTATGTTGTCTGGTTTAATACCCATGTCTTGTAATTTTCTATACAGAGCGACTGCTTCTTTCACGTTACCGTATAATGCATACGCCGAGATCATGGAATTGTAGAGAGGCAACTCGCTGCACAACTTACTTCCAAAAACGCTCTCTGCTTTGTTTATATCTCCACATTTGGCATACATTTCAACCAGAGATGTTTCAATCGAAACCGAAGAGGAATGTTGCTGATTTCTTATGATGTATCCGTGTATTGATCTTCCAAAATGCAGTGATGCTAGATTCGAGCAAGCAGAGATAGCTACAGTGATGCTATAGGCATTTGGTCTCAGCCCGGATTGCTGCATCTCCCTGAAGAAAATAATTGCCTCCTCACTGCAACCATTTTGTACCAAACCATTCATCATAGTAGTCCATGATATTAGATTTGGAAATATTGCTGAGGATTGCATCTGCAAGAACATTTCCTTCGCTTCATCTACCTGACCATTCCTCAGAAGACTTAGAATGATCAAATTCCATGTTATCACATTTGGTGGTACACTTTCTAGCTGCATCTCATAAAACAATCTCAAGGCCTCCCCGCTATGACCAGACTCTGCATAAGCTGCAAGTAACGTATTCCACAGTATCAAGTCTTTTTGTACTGCGGAATCAAACACTTTCTTAGCATCAGCAATGCTGCCACACTTGGCATACATATCCATCGCCGTACTGGCTAAAACGATATCAGATTCAATTCTGTGTCTAATGCAATAACACTGCACTTCTTTCCCAAGTTGTAGATTCTGGGTACGTCCAGCTGCCGACATTAATGTAGATAAAGTGACACAGTCGAATTTCAGATTCTCTAGTTTCATTAATTGGCACATGTAGATAGCATCTTCAACTAGTCCTTGTTGCACGTACCCTGAAATAAGTAGATTCCATGTAACCACATCTTTTTCAATCATTCGATCAAAAATCATCTCAGCATACTCGATCAAACCAACTTTGCAATAGAAATTCAAGAGTGATGTTCCGAGGATATTATCCAGCTCCAGGCCATTTACAATGGCAATGGCATGAGACTGTTTTCCCTCTTCAATCCCACCCATGTTGGCCGAAGCAGATAAGCAAGTTGAGACAGTGACGCGGGTTGGCTCGATACCTTCCCTTCTCATATCAGATAGAAGCCGAATCGCTTCCTCATTCATCCCATTTTGAACATAACCCACCATCAAAGCGTTCCAAGCAACCACATTTCTGTCAGGGATTTCATCGAACACCTTTTTCGCATCATCCAAAACACCGCATTTCCCATACATATCAGCCAAACTACTAGCCACAAACACACACTCATGAAGACCAGCCTTCGCCACGTAACCATGAACCCCTTTCCCAAAGCGACTCCACTGCAACGCACCACACGCCTTACAAACGTTAGGCACCACGAAGTTATCTGGAAATACCCCAGTTTCCAGCATCTCAACGAACCCCATTAAGGCTCCTTCACCGAGTCCAATCCTGCATTTGACACCAATAATAGCTGCCCAAGAGAAGACATTCCGAACCCTCAGTCTTGAGAAAAGAACTTCAGCGATTTCCAGAGCATCGCATTTCGCATAAAATATCACCAATTTGGTCTCGATGTACTCGTTCCTGGCATAGAAATCACCGTTCTTCAAAATCCGAGCATGAATTTGCTGGCCCGTGCACAAATCTCTCTGGTAAACGCAACCCTGGAGGATTTCACCGTAAATTTCTGGACCAATGCGTTGGTTCCTGAAATCCATTTCCGTGACTAACCTCAGAGCTTCTCTGATCTCACCATTCTTACAGAGAGACGAAACCCGATGAAAATAAGACGTGGAAGAAGGAGCATGAGACTGATCATCGTGATGCTTGGAAAGTTTTGCAGATCGGGAATATGGAAGGTTAATCGGGATGGTGTTGAAAGGAAGAGAAGCCATTTCATGCCTCTCTTGATAACTTCTGAAGTCTGAAGATAACAGAGTAGAGAGTGATGACCATTCTTTTCCACGTAATTAAATTATTTTGTATTTTCTCTCGAGATTTTTTCCGATGAAGGATCACCACCGTTGATTTGTCTCTAAAGATGTTTCGTGTTTGCCATGTGGACGGTTGTGATCTATTGTTTGACAGTCGACACATATTTCATCGTTAAATGGATTGATGACTTTGTAACTAGGTTAGTACCGTCCCGCGCTTATAATAGATAAAATTATTAATAATTAAATATATATAATTCATCTGTTCCATTTTATAAGATTTTTTAGATGAATGCACACTNCTACCATGCTGCGATTATAATAGATAAAATTATTAATAATTAAATATATATAATACATATAATTTAAGTCATTATTAATTATAGAATTGAACAAATTTATGCTTTTCTATATTTACTATAATTTAAATAAAATCTTTTGTGTTGAATGATAAATAAA
>OVAU01002560.1:0-12308 GCA_900406315.1 Biscutella laevigata subsp. laevigata
GAAAGTTTGAATTCATCACCATACCTATAGTCTACTTAATATTTATGTCTTTGAATTAATGTTGAGAGTAAAAATCTATGAAAAGTCTCTATAAGTATGTGGCTTGTGTTTGTAAGAAACGTATGACAAAAATGCAATTTCAGTTCTAGAACTATCTCTCTCTTTCTTCTCTCTGTTTTCATACTNGAGATGGCAACTTCCAACAGTAGTCTATACATAAAAATAGAATAGTTTCATCTAAATTTAGTCAATGCCACATATATAGATCATATAATTGGTTCTGAGCTATACTCTTCACGACAAAACAAAAGATCTAGTCTTAAACCATAAATACATCGTTGACAAAAAAAAAAAAAAAACCATAAATACATCCATTTGGCTTTCATCAAACCGAATCTCCCATATTGTCTCTTCTCAACTACAAATCTGCTAAAAAGATTTGATGAAATAATAAACAAAAACACAAAATGCCATGTAACTGATCATGGTGTCCATCTCTCTCTATCCTCCCATACCCCATCACATCTGGGATTTTACTCACAGCCAATCCTAAGATATATTAATATTATAAGACAAGAAAGTCTAGAAGAGCTAGAAGTAGAAATAGGGCAAACACTTGTGTTGTAGGAAGCTACTAGTTCTTTTGTTCTCAACTAGGTTGCTTAAGGAACTAGAAGATGAAGCTGAGCCTGAACTTGAACCAGCCATGTTTATATTAGAACTAGCACTGCCTGTTCTACTAATCATTTGCTTCAAATCCCCATATCCATTGTAGTTATTGTACCCTTTTGTCCTCTGGTCAGTGTGGTGGTCTGTCATCATCATCATCATCATCATTATCTCTTCTTGCTTCATCATAATCTCCGGTCTTTTTTCATTGACGTCCGGGGAGAAAATGTTGTGGTTATTGTAGTAATCACACATGTTATGGTTGAGCAAGTAACCACTTGTGTCCGAGATGTTGTTGTTGCTGTTGTCCGAGAGAGAGATATCTTGAGGATAAGTAGGGCTATTATTATAGGCAAATATTTGTTGATCATCAGCTTCAAAGCCATTTATGTTGTAGATGAGAGATTTAGTAATTGGATTCTGATTAGGACTCTCAACATACGGATTATAGGACGAAGTTGGGATTGTTGTTGATGGGGTTAATGGTCTTTTCACATCCTGATGACAATTAGGGGTTAGAAAAGGAGAAGCCATGGGTGATGATGAATGAGAGGTGGCGGAAGAAGATAAAGACATGAGTTTCTTCCTAAGCTTTGTGTTCCAATAGTTTTTGATGTCATTGTCTGTTCTTCCCGGTAGATGAGCTGCTATTATTGACCACCTACATAGGTTTCAATATATACGAGTATTGGTAGTTATAAATGTCGGAGAAAAATATTGCAATTCTAGACAAATATGAATGGTTCTAGTTTGACTAAAGTTATTAAGCCTCGTTCTTAAAAATTATTCCAGCCTTAGAAATATCTTGATCATTAGCTCCAAATAATACAAATTGATTCAATTTATTTAGAATCTTAATTATTTTCATGATAAAATATAAATTTAAAAAAGAATTAATTAGGGAACCTGCTTCCAATGGCAGCGAAGAGGTTAAAAATGATTCTGTCTTCTTCCTCGGAGAAGTCACCATGTTTTATGTTTGGTCTCAAATAGTTTAGCCACCTCAGTCTACAACTCTTTCCACACCTCCTCAAACCTATAAACAACAAATAAAACAAATTTGGGCTTCGAAGCTCGAAAAAGTGATCTAGAAAATTCAGTTTACTCAAGAACATGTATATGAACTCACCGGCTTTGAGAGGGAGAGAAATCCAATTTCCACCATTACCATACTTCTCAATGTAATCTCTAAGTCTAGAGTCTTCCTCAGGAG
Organism: Biscutella laevigata subsp. laevigata; assembly: GCA_900406315.1. Taxonomy (NCBI): domain Eukaryota; kingdom Viridiplantae; phylum Streptophyta; class Magnoliopsida; order Brassicales; family Brassicaceae; genus Biscutella; species Biscutella laevigata. Next base: position 1,883 of record OVAU01002560.1, read on the forward strand.
ACCAAGGACCTCTCTTCACTCTTGTCTTGTCGCAACATGGAGCTCTTCCCATTTCTATGCTGGTTAATTAGTAGATAGAAGTTGAAGGAAGAGAAGAAAAAAAGAGAGAAATTTGTTGTTATCCTCTTACTTGCTCTTTTAAGATGGACCTTTTGAGTCTATGGAGGAGTAGTTGAATTTGTGCCCTTTTAATAAGAGACTCGGATTTGTATTCACCCTATCAATTATTATCACTATTTTAAAAAATTATATAAAGGAACAATAATTAGTAGTATTTCAGTTTCTCCCAAAAGCTATGGGTGTGAGAAGTCAACATGATTGACATGCATGATTTGCATTGTGCAAGTTTGAAAATTTTAGATCTCGAAATTATTTGATTATTTAAGATGTGTTGTTAGTCCACTCTATGAGTTTAGATTATTGAATAAGTCCGTTGTAATTCGTAAAAAAGTTATTTAGTATTTTATTTTCCAAGAAAACTATTCCCCTTTGAAAAAAAAATTCCAAAAACTTTAGTGCTGAGTTTAACCAATTAAACAATCAAATTAAATCGCCTTTTTCGGATTTATCACGAAAAACGCAAATATTCAAAATCTAGAAATTTGTGTTAAGTTTAATAATTATTTTCTGATATTTTAGGCTGCTTGATTTGATTATTCATCAAATATAATCGGATATGCATATCAACTAATATACATAATGGATTTCGAAATGTAAAAAAGAAAAAAAAGTTGCAAAGTGGTGGTGATATTACACGGATAAAAGGAAGAAAACACATGAAAAAGAGGTGACTACACTGGTCGGACCAGTGAACTATATGGACTTGCCTGATTAAAAAGTGACAAGTAAACAAAAAAAAAACCAATTCGTGAAATCTCATGAACCAAAAATGTATTATCAGGACTTGACTTGCCAAAGTTGTTTCCATTATTACATTTTAGTAAAGTGCCAAAAGAACCCCTTCATGATTATTTATTTCGTACTACTACTTTGATGGACACTTGCATGCATGAATAATATTTTAATTGAAACTTAATTTATTCCCTCTACACACATAAATATATATATATGCACCTTTTGATAAATTGCATGCGTGTGTGTGAATTGATGATGATCAGGTGTATATTTGGACCGACTAATCTAGTTCAAAGGTAAATAATGACACATCGATGAATAGATACAGTTGATTGACCTACTGTTTACATCATTTCAGGTACAAATATCTGATGAAAACGTTTCACGCAGACACAGTCGCACTCTCATTTCCAGACGTAATTTTACGCAATCGGAGATACTGTCCTTTAATGGCAATGTTCTATGCATATGTAGAAAAGTATATGGAATAATTAGCATAAGAGATAAAACTATTGTGTCATTGTAGTTCCACAACATAATTAACTTAAAATTTAATTGAATTAAAATCTGATTGGATGATGAATACCAAAAAAGACAAGAGTCTTATTCTCGCTTGACTCTCTAAAGTGAATTGTAACTCGTAAGTGGTTTGCTTCTTCAATGGTTGGCAAACTAAAGTAAGACATTATATCACTCCAGTCTTTTCCAGGCTGTTAAACCATTTTCAAAATATCATTTTCTAGAGAAACTTCAAAAGCTTAGAGAACTTAAATGAATTGTTACAAATAGACATTACCAATTTTTTGGAAAAGGGTAGTCAATTTGACACACTCTAATAGTTTTAAGGTATATGCATACAGTTAACAAAATCATACCTACTATAGTATTCTATATGTTCTAAAGAGAACCTATATAAGCTTTTCAACGTTGACATTGAAGCTTTTCAACACCCTCTAATTGTTAAGGAAGAACCTATATATGATTATTTCATTTTAATGTCCATCTCTTGTCATTTGTTTCTGGTTTCCTCACATATTTTTTTCATTACGATGTATTAGTGATAATTAAGCAAATATTTATTTATTTATTAATAAAACATAGAAATCTTGAGAAGAACATTAGAATCATTAGCCAAGTACTATCGGACTAGCCTAAGCAGTTAGCTTTCCTTGCATCCATTTCTGAATCATTTGCAAAGAAACATTAGGCTGATCCATTGGAACCAAATGTCCAGCTTCATGAACCTTGAGGAAAGTGAGAGAAGCATGATTCTTCATCAAACCAGCTTCTTTACCATCTACCATAAACGAAATATTCTTAGCTGATACAAAATCCTTTTTGCCTGACCAATTCATTTCATTAACCCATCTGTAGTTTCCTGTACATACACCAGAAAAAAAAGAAGTAATAATTCGCCATTCAGTTAACCAGGATTAAACCGGATTAGTTAGAACATAACAAGTGACGTGTTGTGGAAGTTATGATGAATCTTACCAAGCCAATTACAGATGAGATCATATTCTCCGGCATAAACAAGAACTTTGATTCCATCTTGAATAAGAGCTGGAATTTGGGGTTCAAGATTAACCATCCAATCCGCTTTCATTGCATCATAAACTTTGAGATTACACGATGCAAATTTGATATTTCCAACTCCTAAGGCTTTACGTACGTCTTCTCTGTTCAAGAATGTTTCCATACTCGAATAGTCGTAGCAGAAGCAGCTTCCTCCCGGACATTTCTTCCTCAAGTCAAAGCACTTTAAACAAAACCCAAACACAAAAAGTCTTAATTTGTAAACGAAAGAAATAACTTTAAATTAATATTAGTGTTTTAAATGCTTACATTTTTGTCTCCTTTTTTAGCCACTATTTTGTTGTACATATTCTGGCAAACATCAAAACCAGTTGAACAAGCTAAACGATTACCACTATCTGAAATTCACAAAAAAATAATTTATTATATTCAATTAAAATTTATCTATATCTATTTCACTTATAGTTAAACAAATTAAATTAGATATATATAATTAACAAACCAAAATTATCTAAACAATAATATTATACTACATTATAAATTTCACAATATTTTCAAATAACAACATAATTTTAAAAGTTTTAAAACATAAATCATTCTTAAATAATTTTAAGAATAAGTATAATTTATCTACGTTAAATCAAAAAAATATTTTAAAGTCTAAAATATAATACATTATAAATTTCACCAAATATAAATTTATTTTCAAATAACAAAATACCAATAAAATTAAAAACATAAAAATTATTAGCTAATTAACAATTTTAGTAATAATTTACTTTACCTACATTCAATCAAACTTAAAAATCTAAAATTTATTGTATTAATCAAATATGTCGATTCAATCCTTGAGTTAACAATTTTAATAGATGGATGAAGTATGCTAATCTATAAACTATATATTATCATATTTTAATAATTTAAACTGTTAATTGTTAAAATATAAAGTGATCTATTTAACCTAAATAAACACACAATTCAGATCGAACCATAGTATTTTCGATAATTGAATCCCGAGAAAAAATAGAATAAATGAGTTTTGATTTATATTACTGCAATTTTTAATGTTTTTTTGACAATCGATGAAGTCTTTCTTTAGGCTCTCATGATCGGAGTTTGAGATCAACTTCATTTCCAATGCATAATCTCCATACGAACCAAATTGGATCTCTGAATTGGTTAAACCGTTTCCCATCGCAAACCCCTGAATTAAATTAAGATGAAACAAAAATTCAAATTCGGGGTATATAAATGAATTTTTAGATTTTATTTATATTTTGGTAATTAATGCTCATTTATGTTTTAAGATATTATCTCAAAATTCCAAAATTATCAGTTCTATCTTTTGTTATTTCTTAGTTTTCTCCTACTATTTGCTTACTTTTGGTCAGCTTGTAATAGAAAACGATTATTTTATTAAAAACCTTAAATTTGATGTTTTGGATAATATTTTATACACTTTTATTGATTATATAAGATTTATATCATTAGGTCATGTTTCCTTTCCCAAAAACATATCAACTAAAGATCACTAACCTTAAGATTGATTGGAATTCCTTGCTTTTGTTTGTTTGCATTGTGAATTCGTGAAGCTAACGCTGGAATATAGTGACCAGCATAAGATTCACCGGTAATATAGAAATCGTTCTTTGCAAATTTTGGATGTTGTTTGAAAAATGCCTGGCAAATTCAAAGAAAAAAACAAAAATCCAAAATCGTTACAATTCAAAACACGTTTCTTTTTGAGTTTTTCTCGATTATTGAGAGAGGATCGAACCTGTAAGAAATCGTAGAGATCAATGCTGACGCCGACCCCGTCGTGTCGGAGATCGCTACTATCCGATGAGTAACTGAAACCTGTCCCAATTGGGTTGTCTACATATAATATATTTGATACCTATTCAAACAAAAGTTACTTGAGTTATACGTTGTTATACATAAATATGTTTCTTGACAAACAAGAAAAGACATATTTTGTATCCAACTTAAACTAACCTTGTCCCAACCAAAATCATTCCAAGAAAGAGTAAGATTCTTCGAGATTTTAAAAGGACCATTCTCATAAAACAGAGATATACTGCTACTGCAACCCGATCCACCATATAACCAGATCACAACCGGATCGTTAATATTGCTCCGCGACTCGAAGAAATAATAGAACATCCTGTGAAAATAACCAAAATCAGCAAAAAAATACAGTTGAGAAGTCGGGTCGGTTACCAACAACTAAACCAAACTCGATTAGAACAAATCCTGATTTTAACCGATATAAAATTTTACTTGGCTGCTTTTGAATGAAGGAGGCTATAGTAACCAGCATAGTGGCTGAATTGTTGGACGGAAGGACCACCGGGAGTGTTGTTAACACCGACTGTCGCTGGAAAATCAAATCGATTTTCAGTTAATCTGGGAGTATTAAGACTTCCCTTCGGAATAACATTATCGTCATATTTAGGGGTTAAATTGAAGGATTTAATTTGCCTTTCTGCATTATGGCTCCACAAACTTGCAGAGGATGAAGAGGGGTTGTCTATAATCCTTTTGGAAGTTGACAGCGAAAATTGAGAGAAATTGATAATCAATAGCAGGAAAGTGAGAGCAAAATTTTTTGCCTCCATTTTTTTATTTCTCTTGATGTTTTTTTTCTTTGGTTCGAAGTTGTATTTAACCAATTAATTCAGTTACTTTTTACCTTATTTATGGCAATTAAATTAAAACAATCTATGGTTACTACAGTTTTTCAACATTAATACCAAAGGTCATTTAGTTGTTTTGGAAACATGTTTAATATAGTCAATTGAATTTTACATTACAAAAAAAAAAAAAAAATATAGTCAATTGAATTGAATATAAACAGATTTTATCTCTAATTGTATTATGTTACTCTTTCTGTTTTATAATAACTGATGTTTAATGTTAGTTTTTTGGTTTTAAAATAAGTGATGTTTTAGATTTTACTATTTATTATTTTAATTGTTTATAAAAATTTTGGTTTAGTCAACAATAAATTATGTGTTTATATAAAAAATACAAATTTTTTATGATTTATTAATATCAATGGTAATTATAGTTTTTCAATATTAAAACCAAAGGTCATTTAATTTGTTTTGGAAACATGTTTAATAGTCAATTGAATTGAATATAGACTCATTTTATTTATGATTGTATTATGTTACTTTTTCTGTTTAAACTTAATTTTTTTTTGTGTTTTAGAATAAGTGATATTTTAGATTTTCAAAGTAGATTCTACTATTTATTATTTTGATTATTTATATTTTGCAGATTTATTTTTTATTAGTTAAATTTTGGTTTAGTCAACAAAAATTATGTATTTATATAAAAATACAAAATTTAATTATGTATTAATATTAATGGTAATAATAGGTTTTCAATATTAATACCAAGGTCATTAATTGTTTTTAGTCAATTGAATTGAATATAGACAGATTTTATTTATGATTGTATTATGTTACTCTTTCTGTTTCATAATAAATAATGTTTAAACGTATTTTTTTATATAAAAAAATAATGTTTTAGATTTTCAAAGTAGATTTTACTGTTTATTATTTTTATTGTTTATATTTTGCAGCTTGAATTTTTATTAGTTAAATTTTGGTTTAGTCAACAATAAATTATGTAACATATAAAAAATACAAAAAATTAATGATGTATTAATATGTACAAATATCTTAAACATCAAATAAAATGAAAAAGAATGTAATTGATTTTAATCATTATGTTTCACCTTTCCTTTTTGTTTTCATCATCTAATATAATATAAAAAAAATCTAGATGTTTTCCCATATGCAATTACAAGTACTGTTTTCATATTTTCATGTAAATGAATTTGTTATTGGATTGAAATTTTAATATATTATTCTGTTAACGGTAAGTATATAAAAACAGTGAATTAAAATATATCTTATTCACAATCAATTTTGATTTACAAAAACAGTAGAACTTTTAAAAAAAAAATCTTTACCCAAACTAAGGCCTCAACATGTTTATATATTTTAGGGGCCAATTAATTTATAGAATTATTTTCAACATATATAGTGAAATGCAATAGATATTTATATTTAGATTCATATATAAATGAGCCAAAATAAATGAGACATGTGAATCTTGATGAGCACCAAAACAGATTCCTAAATAAATGCAAAATAATATGTGATTATTTCATTTTAATGTCTAACTTTTGCCATTTGTTTCTGATTTCCTCACATATTTGGCTCATTAGAGTCATTACGATGTATATAACCAATAAGCAATTATTTATTTATTTATTAATAAAACATAGAAATGTTGAGATGAACATTAGAATCATTAGCCAACTATCGGGATAGCTTAAGTAATGAGCGTTCCATGCATCCATCTCTCAAGCATTTGCAAAGAAGCTTTAGGCTGATCCATCGGAACCATGTGTCCAGCATCATGGACCCTCAGGAAAGTGAGAGGACCATAATGCATCATCAAACCAGCTTGATGACCATCTACCATAAATGGAATATTCCTGGATGATCCAAAACCCCTTTTGCCTGCCCAATCCATTGCAGCAACCCATCTGTAGTTTCCTGTATAATATACCAGAAATTAATTAGAACGTAATAAAAAAAGATATGTATTGTTACAAGTTATGATCAATCTTACCCATCCAATTACACACGAGATCATATTCTCCGGCAAAAACAAGAAGTTTGATTCCATCTTCAATAAGAGGTGGAATTTTGGGTTCAAGATTAACCAACCAATCCGTTTTCAATGCCTCAAAAACATGGTCATTAAGCGATACAAAATGGATATTTCCAACTCCTAAGGCTCTACGTACGTTATCTTGGTTCAAGAACCTTTCCATATTCGAAAAGTCGTAGCCCAACCTTCCCACATTTCTCTTCCTCAAGTCATACGACTTTAAACAAAACCCAAAACAAAAAAAAAGCTTTATAAGCGAAAGAAATAACTAAATTAATGTTAGTGTTTTAAATGCTTACATTTGTGTCTCCTATTTTTTTCACTATTTTGCCGTAGATCTTGTTGCAAGCTTCAAAACCAACTGAACAGTCTAAATGACTACCACGATCTGAAATTCACAAAATAATATATTATGCTAAAGTAAATAAATCTACAACAATATTAAATTAGATATATATATATATAATAAAATAAAATTAATGAAGATATTATTTTTCAGACAATAATATTATTATCATAACAAACCATAAATCAATTAATATTAAAAATCTAAAATATATTGCACTATAAATTTCAGTAAATTTATTTTTAAATAACAACAAAATTTTAAACATAAATCATTAATTAAAAATTTTAATAATATGTTGAATTTATCTGATTAAATAAAAAAATTGAAAACTAAAATTAATTGCATTATAAATTGCACCAAATAAAAATATCTATAAAGATTAAACATACTAATCATAGGTTGGAATGTTGGTTCAATAAATGGGTTAATAATTTTAATAAATAGTTAAAATATGTTCATATTAAACGAATAACAATCTTAATAATACTTTTTAAAGCTAATATTAATCATAAGAATATTTTAATTAATTAAGTTCGATATCCCGTATCAATTTTTCAAAATCAAACCATAGATATGCTTAACCTATAATTATAGTGAATCTAACTATTATGTTTAATTAATTAAAAGTGTTAATTATCAAAGTATAAAGTGATATATTTAACCTAAACACATAGTGGATCTAACTCCAGTATTTTCTACATAAATTATTTACTCGAATTGAATATCAAACCAAAGAAAATAGAATAAACGAGCTTTGATCGAAATTACTGCAGTTTTCTATGTGTCTTTGACAGATGGTGTAAATTTGGTTTAGCTTCTTATGATCGGACTTTGTGATCAACCTCATTTCCAGTGCATAATCCCCAAACGAACCAAATTGGACCTCTGCATTGGTAAAACCGTTTCCAATCGCAATTCCCTGATTTTAATCAACATGAAGAAATTCATAATCGTGGTGTATGAATAATTATTTTTGAGAGTTTATTTATACTTTTCGTATAGTTTGTAACTAATAACCATTTGATTTTGTTTAATATATTATCTCAAATATTTGATATACTTAAATTGATTATACATGATTTATATCATTAGGTCATGTGCCCTTTCCCAAAAATTACCTTAAGATTGATTGGCATTCCTCTTCCCTTTCTGTTTGCTTTGTGAATTCGTGAAGCTAACGCTGGAATATAGTGACCAGCATAAGATTCACCAGTAATGTAAAAATCATTTCTTGCAAATTGTGGATGCTCTTTGAAAAAAGCCTGACAAATTTAAAGAAGAAAACAAAATCCAAAATCGTTACAATTCAAAGCGCATTTCTTTCTGAGATTTTCTCGATTATAGAGAGAATCATACCTGTAAGAAATCATAGAGGTCAGTGCTAACATCATCTAGGTCGTATCGGAAATCTCTTTGATCTGATGTGTAACTGAAACCTGTCCCAATAGGGTTGTCCACATATAATATGTTGGATACCTTTTTAAACAAATGTTACTTGAGTCAGAAGTTTGCCATAGGTAAATATGTTTCTCGAGAAACAAGAAAGACATTTTTTTGTATCTAAGTTAAACTAACCGTGTCCCAACCATACTCGTTCCAAGAAAGAGAAAGATTCCTCGAGATTTTAAAAGGACCATTCTCATAAAATAGAGCAATACTACTACTTGAACCTGGTCCACCGGATAGCCAGATCACAACCGGATCGCTGTTTCTCCTCCGTGACTGGAAGAAAAAATAGAACATCCTGTGAAAGAAAAAACAAAATTAGCAAAATATCATAGAACAGCCGGATCGATTGAAAACGCGTCCATCTTTATACCAATTACAAAACTGAACTCGATTAAAACAAATCTGATTTGAACCGGTATAAAAAAATTTACCTGGCTGCGTGTGAATGACGGAGGCTGTAGTAACCGGCATAGTGGCCAAATTGTTGTACGGAAGGACCAGGGTTGTTAACGCCGATTGTCGCCGGAAAATCAAATCGAGTTTCAAAGAGTCTGGGAGCATCAAGACTTCCTTTCGGAATAACATTAACATCATATTTAGGGGTTAAATTGAAGGATTTGATTTGCCTCTCCACATTATGGCTCCATAAACTTGCAGGTGAGAGTATGGAGGGGTTGTCTATGATCCTTTTAGAAGTTGACAGCGAAAATTGAGAGAAATTGAGAATCATTAGTAAGAGAGTGAGAGCAAATCTTTTGGCCTCCATTTTTTGTTTCTCTTGATATTTCTCTCTTTGGTTAGCTAGTAGTTATATTTAACAAGTATATTTTCTTAATAAAGATAAATGGAAGATATCTTCATAAATATTTTTAATTATTTTTAGTTACATTTATCTTTTGTTTTTATTGCAATTAAATTTATCTTAAAAATATGGCAATTATAGTTTTTACAATATTAATACCAAAAAACAATTAATTTGTTTGGGAACACATGTTTAATAGCCAATCGAATTGAATATAAAAAGATTTTGTTTCTAATTTATTATATTAATTGCTTTTAGTCATTATGTTTTATCCTTCATTTTTTTATTGAATCATCTCATCATTCAATATAATATAAAAAATCTAGATATTTTTATGTTTTTTCAATATTAATATAAAAATATGGCAATTATAGTTTTTTCAATATTAATACCAAAAGTTAATTAATTTTTTCTGGAACATATTTTTAATAGCCAATCGAATTGAATATAAAAAGATTTTGTTTCTAATTTATTATATTAATTGCTTTTAATCATTATGTTTTACCTTTATTTTTTTTTTTATTAAATCATCTCATCATCCAATATAAATAGAAAATCTAGATATTTTCCCATATACAGTTACATGTACTCTTTTTTATATTTTCATGTAATTGATTTTGTTATTGTATTGAAATTTTAATATAGTATTTTGTTAACGGTAAGTACATATCATTACTGCGAAAACAATGAATTTAAATATATACTAGAATTGAACCCGTATTATATGCGGGGTGATGTGTTTC
>OVAU01002561.1:0-12308 GCA_900406315.1 Biscutella laevigata subsp. laevigata
CAAAGTTTTTTTAATTAATGTATAGATACTGATTTGAATCTAATATAAAATACAACTAAATAAAAATATCAATATAATTATTAATAATAACAATCACCAAAATTATAATAAAACTAATTAAAATAAAATTATTCTCCCCTAGTAACTTTCAAAAGNAGCCCATTAACTTATTGAATTTTGTAGAGAGGATAAGAAGAAGGAGGGGAGGTGACGTGTCAAGAGGAGAGAGGTCACTTAATTGTAACTTTGTTTTATTATATAAGATTCATTCAAAGACCTAATTTTATTTGATGCTGTATAATATATATATGTACCATTTAATGTCTTACTCTATAATAAATCTGAATTATATTGGTTGGTAAGGTAAGGTACATACATCTGTGAAGAAATACGTAGACAAAATCTGAGGCGATTTTTCGAACGATTAGGTTTTCTGCAACTCTTCTGTTCCCCGTCGCTGGCTGGCCTCACGCCGGCTGGTGAGAAATTCGACATGACGAAATCAAAGAAGAAAAAGGCTCTCAAGCAAATTGTTTCTGCTCCTCCTGTGGATTCCTCGAAAATCCCAAATCCAAAAACCCTAATTTCTCTAAGTCGGATTCTCCGACCTCTCTCGATCCGGCGAAGCTTAAGGATGTGGGTGCCTCTTCTTCCGTAGCTCCGGCGCCGGAAGATGTAACTTCCTTGATTCCAGTGGTTTCTCAGGTGGTCTCTTCTGAGATCCTTCTGAGCACTGATGCTCTTGTTTCCTCTCCTCCTCCCGAGGGATTGTTGGATCTCAATGCTTCTCCGGCGGTCTCCATTTTACCGGAAACGTCGTCGAGCTCTCAGAACGTTCCGAATGAGCCATGGCTGTTGAATCCTCGACTAATGCAAGGTGTTGGGCAAATATTGTTGAACACTCCTCTCGTGTTGAAGCTGAAGGAACTCCGAAAATCCACAGCTCAGGAGTACCTCTTATTCGAATCCCCGATGAAGACCTAGAGAATGCTAAGGCTGACTTTAAGGATTACCTCCTGGCAAGATTCCCTGGACAGGTCCCAGAGATGGGGCGCATTATCAGAATTATGAATGTCATTTGGGCAAAGCGGGGACCTAGGATCTTCGTGCATAAACAGGATTATTGTACTTTTCTCATCAAGGTATTCAATCCCCGAACTAGAACAATTCTGCTAAGCAAGTCTGCTTGGAGTATTGCAGGTTGTATGATGTATGTTTCACCTTGGTCTCCTAGATTGGTTAACACTTCTAAGCCACTTCAAAAGGCGAGAGTGGAAGTGGAGTTCAAAAATCTGCCTGTCATAATGTTCAACAATAAAATTCTCAGGCGTATAGCTACCCCCATTGGTAATCCGGTTTCCCTTACCCCTGAGACTGAAAGAAAGGAGAATCTAGAAGTCGCTAAAGTTTTAATTGAGATTGACCTGCGAGCGCAATTGCCTGAAAAGCTTATCACTACAACTTTGTCAGGAGAGGAGATTGAGATAGCGGTCTCTTATCCGTGGATGCCTCCTGTTTGCTCGGTTTGTGATATGATTGGACATGATCAAACTCGCTGTCCTTCAAATCATCCATCGGTAATCAGGCCCCCTATTCACAGGAACAAGTCGAGATCACGAAGTAGGGCTCGCGGGCCTTCCTATCGATCCAACACTAGGTCTAAGTCTTTGGTATGGAGACCGAAGAATACCTCTGATTTGCCTCAGGTTGATGCACAAATTGCACAAGTGCAGGATGTCAATGATGCGCCGCTAGCTCCTGGACTAGGTGGAGAAGTAGTTATGTCGCCTATTTCAGCTGGAGATGTAGCTGGCTCGATTCATGATGATAGTGGTTCAGATAATATCAACACACCACACACCTCAGTTCAGTCTGATCCTCAGCATCTTGACTTGGGAGATACCCATATCCAATCTGTTCACTCAGTAGCTGCTTTGGGAGATGTCTCTGTCTCTCAACGGCCTTCCTCGGTCGTAAGGGATGATAACTCTCAGGTTGCATCTTCATGCTAATCACACCCCTTTTTTGGTATCCAATGATTTTTGCTTGGAATATTAGAGGATTAAATAGTCTGGCTAGGTAAGTATCGGTACGGCAATGGATTTTGTCTAACAAACCACTTTTTGGAGCGTTGATAGAAACGCTGTTACAGTCTGGTAGTAGTAAGAGAGTTGAAAATGCAATTCCCCGGGGTTGGAGATATTTTGGAAACTTTGATTTTTGTGAGTATGCAAGACTGGTTGTTGTCTGGGATCCTCGGATTTCTCTCATCATATACCGAGTCTCGGCACAAATGATTACCTGTGGAGTTCAGTTTGAGGGGTTTAAAGTGACGGTTTCGTTTGTTTATGGGATGAACCAGTTATCGAATCGAAGGGATTTATTGGCTGAGCTGTTAGATTTGAATGTTGGCACTCCTCTTCAGAGTCACCCTTGGATTGTATTGGGTGACTGTAATCAGATTCTAAACTCGTCCCACTATTCCGAGTCTTCTTCAGGTCCGATTGACATGAGTGGAGTTCAGGAGTTTCAATCAGTTTTTCAGTATTTGGGTCTTATTGAAGCAGCAACAAAAGGTTTGTCTTTCTCCTGGTGGAATAAAGCACTCATTAGGCCAATTGCTAAGAGGATTGACCATGCTCTGATAAATGCTGCTTGGGCGTCATTATATCCCCAGGCCTGTGCAAAACTTCTTGAACCTGAGCAATCAGATCATGCTCCTATTCTTATCTCGGTGCCTGAAATCCAGTTAAGAAGAGCTGTGCCTTTTCGATTCTATCATCATCTAATCGATCATAAAGATTACGTTAATATTGTCCTTTTGAACTGGAGGCAAGATACTATTGCTGGTTCTCATCAGTTTATTCTCACCAAAGCCCTTCGTCTGCTCAAGAAACCGCTAAGGGAATTAAATAAGTTAAATTTCAGTGGCATTACTCTTCAGGCAAAATCTCAAGGGGAATTGGTTGAATCTATCCAGAGACAGCTACTCACAAATCCGACAACTCAATCGGCGGCTTTAGAGAGGAGTGAATTCTCCAGGTGGATGGAACTTTTACTAGATGAGGAAAATTTTTATAAGCAGAAGTCCAGGGTTAGATGGCTTAAGGTTGGCGACAGGAACCTTTCGTTTTTTCACAAGAGTGTTGTTTCTCATCAAGTAACCAATCGCATTCATTACTTGATTGATCAAAGTGGCCATCGTCTTTCATTGATATCTGATCAGAAAGTTCACTTGATCGAGTACTTTAAAGCGATCCTCGGACATCCTTCACAGGCAACTCCCCCATCTATGGAATACTTGAGATCCGTTGTTCCTTTTCGATGCTCTCCAGACAGTCGAGCGAATTTGGTTGCACCGGTTACAGATAAGGAGATCCAGTCAACTCTATTTGCGTTACCAGAGGACAAATGCTCGGGACCTGATGGCTTCACTGTTGAATTCTTCAAATCTTCATGGCAAGTTGTTGGAAAAAGCTTTATCGCTGCTGTAAAGGAGTTCTTTCTTCATGGTAGACTCTTAAAGGATATTAATGCCACCAATGTGATTCTTATTTCGAAATCGAAAGGAGCCTCCAAACTTCAAGATTTTAGACCGATCAGTTGCTGTAATGTGACTTATAAAGTCATCTCAAAGATCATTGCTAGTAGACTCAAACACATACTTAATGACAGTATTTCTCCCAACCAAGCAGCTTTTTTGAAAGGAAGGCAGTTAGGAGAAAATGTGCTCCTTGCTTCGGAGTTAATCCGGGATTATCACAAAGCAACTTCTCCGCAAGGTGCAACACTAAAGATTGATATACGAAAGGCGTTTGATACACTAAGTTGGGATTTTCTTCTCAGGCTTCTTCAAGCTCAAGATTTCCCACCTATGTTTATCACCTGGATATGTGAGTGCGTCACCACAACATCGTATTCTATATCTTTGAATGAAGAGATGGTTGGCTATTTCCCTGGAAAAAAGGGTTGCGTCAAGGAGATGCACTATCTCCTTATTTATTTATCATGTCCATGGAAGTTTTGTCTCGCCTCCTGGATAGAGTTGTTTCTATGGGATCAATAACCTCGCATCCTCGCTGTGAAAATCCTCTCTTAACCCATCTAACCTTTGCAGACGATTTGTTGGTGTTTTCAGACGGATCAGAGGCCTCTCTGTTAAGTACTATGTCGGTTCTGAATGAATTTGGTGAGGTCTCTGGGCTGGTAATGAATCCGTTGAAATCAGAATTATTCTTGGCAGGGGTTGATTTGGACCAGGCTAATAGGCTGAGTGCCTCTCTGGGTATTGCGATTGGATCCTTCCCTACAAGATACCTAGGTCTTCCGCTAAACTCGGTAAAGCTTTCAAACTCGGGGTTGCAACCGTTCCTGGAAAAGATTACCAACAAACTGAATGGGTGGACGATTAAATATATCTCCTATGCTGGTAAAATTAGACTGGTAACCTCTGTATCTATGGCCTCATCAATTTCTGGGCACAGGTTTTCTCTTTGCCCAAGAAGTTTTACGACAAAGTAGACTCACTGTGTGTTGCCTTTATCTGGAATAATAGTACTAACTCTGCAACAGGTGCCCGTGTATCTTGGAATGATCTTTGTCGTCCTAAGCAAGAAGGTGGTGTGGGTCTTAGGAGATTGGCTGATGTTCAATTGGTATTCAGACTCAAGCAGATTTGGATGGTATTCTCAAAACCACACTCCTTGTGGGTGGCTTGGTTAAGAAATCATTTCTTTTGGAGGGAAACATCTATGGCTCATGGAACCCTCTCAAAAATTTTCTTGGCCAGTGAATCAACTGCTAAAGCTAAAGTCTGATCTCATAACGTTGCTTAAGTGCAAGGTAAACAATGGTATACGGGCCTCTTTTTGGTATGACGCGTGGACTCCTTTAGGCTCTCTAATCAGGTTATTTACGCCAACTGGCCCCAGACAATTGTGTCTCTCCCTTCAAGCTACGGTTTCAGAGGCAGTTAGAGATTCTTCTTGGATCTTTTCCCATGCAAGATCTAATGCAGCAGAGCTCTTGTTTCTGCATCTCACGCAGATAACACCCCGTCTCCTAATGACATTAACGATTGCTACTTATGGAGAACTTATTCAGGGGAATTCAGGGAGCAGTTTAGCACTAAGGAGACGTGGGAGCAGTTGCGTGTTAACTCTCTGCCTATCGCCTGGTGGAAATCAGTTTGGTTTAAGGAAGCTATCCCAAGCCATGCTTTCATTCACTGGCTCTCTATTCTCCGCCGTTTACCAACCAAGGATCGTCTCCTTTCTTGGGGAATGAACGTCACGCCTATTTGTCATCTCTGTTATCTAGAAAATGAAACGCATGACCACTTGTTTTTCAAGTGTCCTTATTCCTCTCAGATTTGGTCCTTCTTCTCCTCGCAGATCGTTGACTATTGCCCGGAGGATTATCAACTTCTTGCAACCTTGTTCAATACACATCCTCCTAACATCCCTGATTTTAAAATCAAGCTTCTAAGGATAATAGCTCAAATCTCCATTTACTCCATTTGGAAGGAAAGGAATGTGAGGCATTTCAGTGGACAACACTTCACTATCCTTCAGACAAAATCTCAGATTGACAAACTCGTCCGAACGAGATTGATATCTTTGCCCAATCAAGGAATTGCATCTTCAACTTCTCTCTTGCAACAGTATTTTGGTTGTATTGAAAACATTTTATAGCATTGCTGCACCTCTTGTTAGTTTCTTCCTCTTTTTGGTTCTTTTTCTCTTTTTAGGAGCGGATAATTGTGCTTCTTTTTGTACAGTTTTTACTTTGGTTGATCAATATATTCGCCCTTTAACCAAAAAATCTTAAAAAGGTGTAGAGGATTAAAACGTTAAAAGAGAAAGATTGCGTAAATTGAGTATTTAACAAATGATAGTGGAAGAGAATCATTAGGAGCCGATGGCCAAGAAAACAAATAAAAAAAAGAATAAATTAATGAGTACAAAGACCAAAGTTTTATTAGTTTTGGAATTGTTTTTGTTTGTTTCTTTAAAAAAAAAAAAGAATAGCAAGGAGTGGAAAATGGGAGCACACGTATAAGAAAAGGACAAAAAAAGATGACGACAAAAGTGAGAAAGCCTCACATAGACATGCGAATCATATACCTTAGCGTGTTCTCCTTTTTATCCTTTTTTTTTTTTTTTTTTTTTTTTTTTTTTTTTTTTGGCAAAGTTTCTTTGTTCTTCATGCAGAGCTATACGGCTTGATTTGGGCTATGAATTTTTTCAGAGAACGGAAAATATCTTTGAGACGAATTGTGCAGATTTAATTAAGATGATTCATGAACCCAACGAATTGTGCATATTTTTTAATGGGTTTCGAACAAAAGTAAACAAAAAAAATAAAAATTTGGCTTGAGACATATTTTTGGTCTCAAGGCCATAAAGATCATACCGTCATCGTGTAAGTTTAGACCGACTGTAAATATCCAAAGTCGTTGTTACATTTTGTACAAGTGTGTGTGCGCTTATATATATATATATATATATGGAGAGCTATATTTCTTCTAAAAATCAACGTACGTCGTCGTTGGTTTATGAATGCGGCCATCAAGTAGGACCCCATTCCAATTATCTTTAAGAGAATCTCTATTAAAAGTAATTATCACTTCTATACAAAATTCATTTTATCAATTTTTTTGTGTTTTCAAATATAAATGTTTGTTGTGTACGACTTCAACCTGATAGAATGTGAAAACTAATATTCTCATTAACCTTGAAACAGATGAAATACAAGTGTTTATATAAGCTCGATAAGGAGAGGAGCTTAACGGAAGAAACAGAGTAAAGAAGTCGTTAACGGCTAACAGAATTATAAACGATAAACGACTTATGACGTGAACGACTTGTGACGTGAGTGACACGTATGTGTTGATACGCCCCCTCAAGCCGGAGTGAAGATGGTCGAAACACCGAGCTTGCCTACAAGTTTACGGAACTGAGCCGGATACAGAGGCTTGGTTAGAATGTCTGCGATTTGACAATCGGTTCGTACGCGAAGAAGCTTGAGAGAGCCATCTTCCACTTTCTCTCGAACACTATGACAGTCTGATTTTATACGTTTGGTCCACTCGTGGAACACATGATTATTCCATATGTGAATGGCAGACATATTGTCACAATAAAGCATAGTGGGTGTCGTGATGTCGACGAGTAGGTCTCTGAGCAGACTCCGCAACCAAACGATCTCTTTGACAGCGAAGGACAAGCTCCTATACTCAGCTTCTGCAGAAGAATGAGATACCATCTTCTGTTTCTTGGACTTCCAAGATATCAAGGAATCACCAAGGAACATACAATAACCAGAGACAAAACGACGATTATCGAGACAATTACCCCAATCTGCATCAGTAAAAGCTTTAAGGTCTAGAGATGAATTGGTTGAATAGATAAGACCCTGCCCAATTGTGCATTTGATGTACTGCAGCAACTTGGTCACGACCTTCATATGAGGAACTCGAGGAGTAGCAGTGTATTGAGAGAGCTTCTGGACAACAAACGAGATGTCTGGTCTTGTGATAGTCAGATAAATCAATCTCCCAATGATTCAACGATATGTTTCAGGTTCAGAGAGAAAGTCACCTTTATCTTTACTCAGTTTCTGATTTGGTTCCATTGGAATAGAGGAAGGTTTGCAAGCAAGAAGACCGGCAGAATCAACCAGATCCAGAGCATATTTTCGTTGGGAAACGGATATGCCTGAGGAGGATCGAGCAACTTCCAGACCAAGGAAATACTGTAGAGCTCCTAAGTCACGAAGCTTGAAATGAGATTGTAGTTGGAGCTTAAAGTCAGTCACGGCTTGATCTGAGTTGGAGGCAATGATTATATCATCGACGTAAACAAGAACCACTAGTATGACTGAAGCTGTGACCTTTGTGAAGAGAGTAGGATCAAACACGACTTTGACAAACCTCAAATCAGAGAGAGTATCTGCAAATTTTATATACCATTGTCGAGAGGCTTGTTTGAGGTCATATAACGACTTTTGAAGCTTGCAGACAGCATTGGCGGTAATTCTTTGAGGTTTCGAGGTTTATAACCCGGAGGGAGCTTCATGTACATTTCTTCATCCAAATCGCCATTCAAGAAAGCATTTGAGATGTCAAGCTGGGACAAAGACCATCCACGGACTGCAGCAACACAAAGAAGCATTTTGACTGAAGTGAGCTTTGCCACAGGTGCAAAGGTATCGACAAAGTCTTGACCTTCTTGCTGATTGTACCCTTTAGCATAAAGGCGAGCTTTAAGACGTTCCATAGCACCATCAGACAAATACTTCAGAGTATAAACCCAGCGAATCCCAATTGCATGCTTGTCTGGTGGGAGTGAGCAAATGGTCCAAGTATCTGAATCTTCAAGGGCTTTCACTTCAGCATCCATAGCCACAACTCATTCCTTGTGTTTCTTAGCCTCAGTAAAACAGGAAGGCTCACACTCTTTCGAGATAGACATAATAAAAGCCGCATAAGGCTCAGAGAGCTTATCATATGATAAGAAGTTGGATATTGGGTATCTGGCTTTGCTATCGATGTTATTACAGTGATAATCGTCAAGATAAGTAGAACGCTTGGATCTTCGAGGGTGTTGAATGTCAGACACAGGAGAGGCATCCTCTGGTTCAACAAACTAGGGAGTATCAAGTCGTTCAAGGACAGCCTGATCAGTAATATCATCTTGAGGAGACTGTTGGTCATGTTGAACAATCTTGTGAGGGAAGAAGACCTGTAGTTTGGTTAGGTAATTGTGTGATGCGAAGGGAAACAGGGTCTCATGGAAGACCACGTTCCTAGAGATGAAGATTTTGCTATCCTCAATGTCCATGAGCTTGTATCATTTATAACCAGTGGGATAGCCAAGGAATACACAAGCTTTGGTTTTGGGATCAAATTTGAGATGTCCTTTAAGGGATGTGGACACATAAGCCAAGCAACCAAAAGACTTCAGCAGATTATTATCCGGATATTTTGCATCAAGAGAGTGAAAGGAGATTTGTTCCCAAGCTTCTTGGTTGGGATCCGGTTGATGAGAAAAGCAGCAGTATGAATGCTATCACTCCAGTAGATGAGAGGAAGCTGAGATTGAAACATTAAAGATCTGAAAACGTTGAGAAGATGTTGGTGCTTCCTTTCAACAACTGAATTCTAATGTGGGGTCTCATGGCAAGAATGAAAAGCAAATATCCCCTTCTTCTTGTAGAAATCAATGAATTTGAGTTTTGGGGCATTATCAGAACGAACTCCTTTAATGGTCACTGTGAATTGTGTTTCAACCATAGACACAAACTCAGAAATGATCTGTAAGACACATACTTATTGCAAAGAAGATAAACCCATGTTGATCGAGATAAGTCATCAACAATTGTCAAAAAGTAGTTAAAACCATCATGAGATGTTTCGGCAAATGGACCCCAAGTATCAACATGAATCAAATCGAAGGCTTTATTAGTCTTGTTATTCCGAACCACAAAAGGTAACATTTTATGTTTGGCTAAAGGACACACTTTACAATGAACATCTGTTTGAACCTTATTAGGAATGGACAAAGACAATGTATCCGACATAGAAACCATTTTTTGTTGAGACGGATGACCGAGTCTTTGATGCCAAGTGGTTAAGTCAACTTTTCCAGTCATGCATATTTGTATTGCAGGTGTCTCAGCTTCAGATTGATCCAAGAAGTATAGGTTGTAGATGAGGTTATCCCTTCCAATCGTCGACGCCTTTGAAATATCCTGAATTTCACAGCCACTAGAGTCAAAAGAAACTGAAATGTTCTGTTTAGCTAAAGCACTGACACTTAGTAAGTGGAACTTGAACTGGGGAATGAATAAGACATCGCGTAAGATTGTCTTATCATTGAGGTGAATGATTCCCATTCCAGCTATCTTGACTGAAATACCAGTTGGTAGATTCACATTGGTGTCATGAATGGGAATAAAATTTCGAAAGAGGGTTTTATCAAAAGAAACATGGTGTGTGGCACCAGAATTAATCACCCAAGAATCCATACTATCTTGTCAGAGAGGGAATAAACATATGACTCGTTCTCTGTTGACAAAAAGTAGATGATAGAGGGATAAAAAGTACCAGAAATGTTGTAAACAGTTGGCTTCGAGGATGTGCCAGCCTGATCAGTTTCAGTCACAGTGGTGGTGGATTGAGGCTGAAGTTTGGAGCTCAGATAAGCCACTATGTCTTGAATCTGATCCTTAGAAGGAGCCGGAGTGGCCAAGGCAAGATTGGCAGAAGCAGGTGCTGGAAATCGATGATTGTTTGGCTGTCTCTGGCTCTTAGGCTTCCAACCGGTTGGATAGCCATGGATCCTGTAACAACGCTCAGCCAAGTGCCCTGTCAATCCACAGTGAGAACAGACATGACGAAGTTTGGGACCGTCCTCATTGTGTGTCTGCAGTTTATGATTACCAATGTTTTATGCCTTAATCTGAAAAGCAGACGGGTTGGCGTTCGAGACAATGCGTTTACGTTGTGACTCATCGGACTCTAGCATATTGTACATGTCAGAGAGACTTGGACGAGGCTTCATGTTGAGAATCTGACCTCTGATGTTTGCAAAATCATCATTTAGTCCCATAAGAAACTGTGTTATTCGAGTGGTTTCAAGATCATCCAATAGTTTCAAGACCTGAGGACAACGACACCCACCATTCACCATCAAGTTCTTGGTGCAAGCAAGTTGTTCCCAGAGAGTGATCTTCATTGTGTAATAGTCCGAGAGTGAAGAAGCTTCTTGACGAAGAGTACAGATCTCTTGCTCCAAGTTATATATCTGAGGAAGATTACTTTTGTGGAAACGTCTTTGAAGATCATCACATATACCAACTGCATCTTGAAAGTAAAGAATAATGGCGTAAATCTGTTTCAAAACAACGTTCAAGATCTAGGTCTTAACCATACTGTTACATCGACACCAAATGCGGTACAAAGGATCTGATTTAGAGGGACGCAACAAAGAACCATCTACAAAGCCAATCTTGTTTTTTGCTTCTAAGCTAGTCTTCATAGTAATGATCCAGAAATTGTAATTATCTCCAGTGAGAGTTTCAGAGACAATCTTCATACCTGGATGGTCACCGGAATGAAGAAAGAAGGGGTTATGGTGATTGTCAATGGAGTCGGATCTATAAGGAGCTTGAATGACAACATTGGAATGTCGAGAATCTTCAGGCGACGAAGGATTCTTCGATCTTGTTCTGCGACGATTAACGATGGGAAGACCATCGACGGATTCATGAGAGGACATCCGATTTCGAACGAGACGACTCCTGAGTCGAGTTACTCTTCGCGGCATGACGAGAAAGAGAGAAACTGGACTGAAGTGGAGATCGACGGAGGAGAAAGAAGGGAAAAGCAAAAATTTTCCCGGAAAAAGAATGAGAGATTTAATGCTCTGATACCATGATAGAATGTGAAAACTAATATTCTCATTAACCTTGAAACAGATGAAATACAAGTGTTTATATAAGCTCGATAAGGAGAGGAGCTTAACGGAAGAAACAGAGTAAAGAAGCCGTTAACGGCTAACAGACTTATAAACGATAAACGACTTGTGACGTGAGTGACACGTATGTGTTGATACAACCTATTGGGAAAGTCCTAAATGCATTGAATCTCTCCGAGTCTTCTATATTCCAAGAAACATACACCGAATCCTGTTCTATATAAATCTATTGGCTTTATTATTATTTTATTAATTTTGGGAGAGAGAGAGAGAGGGAAGTGGACCTTCGGTCCTGGTGAGAAGGTTTTATTATTCATCTTTGTCCTTGTGAGTTACCTGGCGCGTGCGTTTAGATCCACTAAACGACAAAACTCTTAAAAGCCCATTTTCCACACGTTATACCTCATGGGGCCATTTTAGTTATATAACATATTTTGTATTTTCAAAGGAATTTGAGGGAAGCAAGTAACCGATTTATATATATATTTTATTCTACTGATAGTGACTTTTGAGATTTTGTGAAATTAAACAATTAACAGAAAAGCCATGACAAAATTCAAATGACACGAGAGTTGAGACATATAGAAGAGCTGTAAAAGGAGTTAAAGTGGTAGTATACTAACGAAGTTTTCAAGTAGCAAGTTGAGCCATTTCCGAATCATTGAAAATCCTACAAAAATATGTAAACGCTAATATTTACGAGTCAAACCGTTTTTCCCTAAAAAGTGAGATGTGATAAGTAACGGTTTTTCCCTAAAAAGTGAGATGTGATAAGAAACATATTTTCAAGAGGCGATGAAACCCTAGCGATGGCGACGGCGCGGGATC
>OVAU01002562.1:0-12306 GCA_900406315.1 Biscutella laevigata subsp. laevigata
TGCTGGAATCGATGATCTAAAGTGAAGGCGCTTTGGTTCTCGCTTGGATACATGGGATGCAAGCTAAATGAGACTCAATCTTAAGCTAAAATGTAACGCAATCCTAAATGCAAAAGCCGAATGGAAACATTTTTTAATTTTCAGAAATTTTTCAATTTTTTGGTTTTTTTTCAAAACATAAGTATTAACAATGCAATGCATGAAACTAAATAAAACAAAACAAATAAACACCTCGGTCCAAACTTAAACAACACAGTCCTTGAGTGTCTCGGTAAGGAAGAAGCGACCGAAAATGAGAGAAATCAAAACTGCATGTGTAATCAGGTGAGAAAAAGGGACCTTCTGGGGAGTACACCGGTCATTACACCGGTGTGGGTGACCGGAGGAAGTCTCCTGGTGGTGGCAGGTGGAGAACAGCGGTCAGTTGGCTGGGGTGGGTGGCCGGTAGAAGTCTCCTGCTCAGCCCAAAGGGTTCACACCAGCCAACTAAACTGGTGTGTTGGCCGGTGGAGTCTTCCGGGATTCTCCTCTGTTGTGCTGAAAACTCCTAAGTCCCGTCCTTGATCTTTGCTTCTCACCGACTTCAGTACGGGTGATTGTTGCCAAGTGATTGACCGACATATCTGATTAAACACTGCAAAGATCGTCAAAAGTTTATAACAAAGAGTGGAGAGAAAACTAGATCTAAACTTCAAACTAAAAACCAAAAATAAAATAAAAATTAAGTCTCTCCCCCCTTAGGGTTTTAGTTTTTAGCTCCCTTTTATAGCTAAGTCAAATTACAAATCAAAATAAGGAAATAATGACTTGGTCAAATCTGGTTCCGGATTAAGTGCACCGGTCACTTGGACGGTGTGGGAGCCCGTTGTGATCCTTCTGATCTGGCTTGGAGGATCACACCGGTCACTTGGCCGGTGTAGTGCTCTAGGACTTAGCCAATTTTCCTGTTTTTCTGCTCCTTTTGCTCCTTTTGCTCAGTTCTTCGATTTGGTCCTTCTCTCACCTGAAATGGTAAATGATATGCAATACGCAACCTGTAGGACTCTAAAATGATCAATAAACTAATGCAAAACNAAGTTATCATCAATTGCCTCATCGAACTCGGCCTTCCCATCCATAGAGAAACCATAAATCTCGGCAACCGTACCAAAAGAGACATTGTAAGCCTTCTTGTGCTTGTCCTTGAACCGAATATAGCCTCCTCCGTGCTCATCTGAACTGCCCCCTGGAGTCACATAAACCTCTGGACTAACTAGGAACAACCACGTCATTTCCTTGTAGGCCTCATGTTCCCAACACATTATACTCCCTATGCCCATTCTATCTATCAAAAGCGTGACATCATCAAGGATGTCGAGGGCCCTCGAGGTGGGTGGATGAAGAAAAAATGTCCCCAAAAACGTGAATCCATGAATATCCTTGGCAAGCTTAGACGTAGGTGGGTTTTTTGCTCTGTCATTCGCCTTCTTTAGTAGTTCTTCTTTAGGTGAAGAATCGATGAAAATCGAAAGTTGGGAGGTTTTGGAGCTCCAAAATCGCAAAAGAGAAGAAGTGTGAAAGAAGAGGTATATTTGAAAACCCTTAAAATCCGACAAAACTCCCCGTTTTTGTACCTGGTACCGGTCATGTTGACCGATACGTGTGACCGGGGCTAATCGTCTGGTTCGCCCATAAGCATGACACTGATCAGAAGTTACCAATACTGGTGACAAATACGAACATTCTGATTTTTCTCATAAGATCGGTACCGGTCCAAAGTGAGCGGTGTTAGTGGCCAAAATGGATGATTTGATTCTTTCTGTAAGGATGATACCGATCATATCTGACCGTTATAGTTGACTGGTATAAGCTCCATGTTTTCACTCGTAGGAGTTGTACAGGTGTGTACTGACCGGTACATGTGACCCGTACAGTCCTAGCTTGCCTGGATATCTGAAAGACCTGCATAACTCAAACTTCCCAAGACAAGTACCAAAAATCCAATTTCAAGGAAACAAAATAAACAAAAAAGAAGTCTAAAAGGATATTTACAAAGGATAACATGAGACTTCCTCACAAGTGAGCTTGTTTAAAGTCACTAAGCTTGACTTTGCTGACCGCTCTCAGCGCGATTTGGACTTGAGTTCCAACTTTCGAACTCTTTCCTGAAGCTTCTCCATTTCAGCTTTATGTTCTTCTCTCTCTGCATTCACATGGTCCTCTAGGTTCCATGTATGAGTGAGCATGGCCATTAGTTCTTTGTGTTCGCTAGGTAATAGGTTTTCAATTTTACAATTACTACACGTACCTGTCACTGACATCTGGCACAAATCTTATAATAAAAGGACTCTTTTTTCCTAAACTTGGCGACACCAACAAACCAACAGTGCGTGGTGATCGACCAGGCATTAGGGCTCCTCTTGTGGATGGTCCAAACTTTGAAATCAAAGACAGTCAACTGAAATTGGTTATGGACCACCAATTCCACACGCTTCAATCTGAGAACTTCTTGGAAAAATTAAACTACTTGGATTGGATCTGTGAAACTGCTAAGATGGAAAATATCTCAAAGGACGCTTACAAACTTTTGGGTTCCCTTTTTCTTTGGGTGGACTTGCTCAAGATTGGGAAAAGAATCTAGCACCCAACTCTATCGTTACCTAGAATGATTACAAGGAAGCGTTTTTAAAAATATTTTTCTCACCATCCGGGACATCACATATAAGAATTGTCATCTCCTTCTTTTCTCAGCTGAGTATAAAGTCACTATATGAGGCTTGAAATCATTTCAAATATACATTCGCTAGTGTCCACACCATGGCTTCCGTCCAGAAACACTACTCAACACATTTCACAAAGGTCTCTTGAAACACTACAAGATTATGCTACTTATGAGGAGGGATATCAGCTCATAAAAAGTTTAGCTTAGAGTGACTACGCCTACAATGAGGATTATGACCATCCAAATCCCGAATCTAAACCAGCAACCACAACGGTACAGTATATCAATGAACTAGAGTGTTTATGACACAAGATGACATTCATTATTCGGGTAATCCAATCCCTCACCCCCAAAGACCATATATGCCACCACCACAACCATACATTGCCTCCCTACTAAATCAATACCGAGAACCACCACAACCGATCTACTACCAACAAAGGACTCATCCTCCAGCATACTTTGACCCCAAAACAACAAACACTACAATGCCAAATTCAAGCAAATGACCTCTCATATGCAGACATTGGATCTAGAAATAAATGAGCTTAAGGCTTCAAAAGGTACATCTGACCCGAATCCCCCTACCACACCGGAATATGTGAATGCCATCACATTTCGTAGTGGGAAAGCTTTGCCACCTCGAATTCCTATCGTGGACAATGGGAAACAAGGTGGGGGGGGGGGTAGCGCCTCCCATAGTGAGAGACGATGATGTAGAGGAGATTCATGATGTATATTCTTGGAAAATTGATGAGGAAACTGAGGAAGATAAAAAAGAAACACGCAAGGCTAAAGGAAATGCCATTGATGAGGATGAGTATTCACCCAAAGTCCCGGATTATGAACCACCTCCCTATGAACCCAAACTACCTTTTCCAAGACGACATAAGGCTAACCTCATGGAGAAGTATCGGGCTCAGTTTGAAGAGAAAATGAAAGATGTCAAATTGTCATGCCACTAATAGATGCATTCATACTCGTCCCTCAATACAACAAGTTCCTTAAAGATGCAGTGAAAAAGAAGCTCAAGGACCTAGAAGGAATTATAGTCCTCAAAAAGGAATAGAGTGCAATCATTCAGACATCCAAAGCGCCTTCCAAAATAGAAGACCGAGGGAGTTTCACTATCCCATGTTCATTAGGATCATTTAAATTTGATAAATGCCTATGTGATTTAAGAGCTAGTGTTAGTATTATGCATTATTCTATTGCCATACAATTGGGATTCAGTATCTTTAAATCTTACAGAATACAAATTGTGCTAGCAGACAAGTCCGTAAAGATCTCGGTTGAAATTCTGGAAGACAAACCAGTCACACTTGGGAACCTAGAAGTACCTACTGACTTTATCATCCTGAAGATGAAAAAGGAGACGAAAGATCCCTTCATTCTTGGCCGACCATTCTTATCTACAACAAGAGCAATCATTGACGTCAAAAAATGAAAAATCGACCTCCATCTGGGAAAAGATCAGGTTCAACAACCATCCATGTGTGCCGAAATCTTCAGTATAGATGTCACTGACACGCTGACCGATGAATACATAGAGGTTTCACTCAAGAAGACATTTTGCAAAAGTCTCTGGATGGCGAATGGAGTCAAGATAAAGTTTTTGGGATCCATACTGGGAACATGCAGAGGAGACTAGACTCTCACAAGGCCCTCCTTGAAGGTATTGGATTCGAAGAGATTACCACACTCACCCTGCAGGATGAAAAAACGACAAGCGTGGGAAAATCAAACATTGAGGACGATTGGAGCGAGCTAAAAGCGCCTAAACTTGAACTGAAAACCCTTCCTAAAGGGCTCATGTATGTTTTCTTGGGAACTAACTCCACTTATCCAGTAATTGTTAATGATCAATTAACTGATAATGAAATTGACTGCCTGGTTAGAGAGTAAAAACGTTTGAGGAAGGCTATAGGTTATTCACTAGGTGATATTAAGGGAATTTCTCCATCTTTATGCATGCATAGAATCCATCTAGAAAACGAATCTATGTCATTAGTTGAGCATCAAAGAAGGTTAAATCCAAATTTAAAAGAGGTAGTTAAAAAGGAAATCTTAAAACTTTTAGATGCTGGAATCATTTACTCAATCTCAGATAGCAATTGGATCCCTCATGTACATGTTTTTCCAAAGAAAGGTGGGATCACAATTATTAAGAAGGATAATGACGAGTTGATCCCTACAAGAATCATAACTGGACAAAAGATGTGTATCGACTATAGAAAGTTAAATGTTGCGACAAGAAAATATCATTTCCCTCTCCTCTTCATTGACCAAATGTAAGAAAGATTATCAAATCATCCATATTACTGCTTTCTAGATGGGTATTCATGATTCTTCCAAATCCCCATTCACCCAGATGACCAATAGAAAACCACATTCACATGTCCTTATGGTACCTTTGCATATTGAAAGATGTCATTTAGGTTATGTAATGCACCAACAACTTTCCAAAGATGCATGATGTCTTCTTTTTCTGATTTGATTGAAGATATAGTGGAAGTTTTCATGGATGATTTCTCTCTGTGTGGCTCTTCTTTTTCTTTGGGTTTGTCTTATCTTTGCAAGGTACTCAAGCGCTTTGAGAGACAAATCTAGTTCTTAATTGGGAAAAGTGTCATTTCAGGGTCAAAAATGGGATTGTTTTTGGACACAAAATATCTGAAAAATGGATTGAGGTTGACAAGGCCAAGATAGAAGTCATGATAAAGGAATCAGAAGTTTCTTGGGGCACGTGGGATTTTACAGGCGATTTATTAAGAATTTCTTCAAGATTGCTAGACCCCTCACAAGGTTACTGTGCAAGGAAATCGACTTCCACTTCAATGATGAGTGGATGCTTGCTTTTGACAAGATGAAGCAAGAACTTATCAGTGCTCCAATTCTTCAACCGTCGGATTGGAACCTCCCCTTTAAGATAATGTGTGATGCAAGTGACTAAGCAGTAGGGGCAGTTTTAGGTCAAAGAAAAGAGAAGAAAATGCATGTTATCTACTATGCGAGCAAGACAATGGACGAAGCTCAGATTAAGTATGCTACAACTGAGATTGAGTTGTTTGCAACAGTCTTCGCTTTTGAAAAGTTTAGGTCATACTTGGTGGGATCCACAGTGATAGTGTTCACTGATAATGCTGCTCTAAGACACCTTTTGGCTAAGAGAGACCCCAAACCGAGATTACTTAGATGGATCCTCTTACTCAAAAAATTCGATGTGTACATTAAGGACAAAGAGTGGATCGAAACTGGTGTAGCAAATCATCTCTCTAGGCTACGAGTTTTCGATGATATACCTATTGATGATTGACTGCCTGAAGAACAACTAATGGCGCTAGGTACTCTAAAAAATATTCAAGGACTTATGGGTAGTTGATATAAGCATGACAAGCCACAAGCTTGGAGCTAGATGAGACATTTTGAGCAAGCTTGAAGCCGAGCTTGTAAAATGATTTGAGTGGCTTTGGAAGACTATTTTGGAGAGAATTGAAGATCAGCTGCAACACTTGGAGCTTAATGGAGATCATTCAAGTCATCATAGCCTTGCCGCTCATTTCTTGATTCACCTAAGATGTTCCTGGATTAGTAATCTTTTTCCTAGGTTCGGGTTTTATCCCAAAGGGTTTACTAAATCAGGACCCCCAAATTAGGTTAAAGAAATCCGAAGTATGAGTAAAACAACCTTGGTATGCAGATATCGTGAACCATCTTGAATGTGGAACCGACCCGCCAGCATTGGAAGGGTATCATAAAAAGAAGTTCCTAAAAGATGTTACTAGGACGAACCGTATCTATATACTCTAGATAATGATGGTTTGTACCAGAGATGTGTGGTAGAGGAAGAAGTAGAAGAAATCCTAAGACACTGCCATAGGTCGACCTATGGAGGTCACAATGGGCTGTAAAGCTTTTGAACTTCATTGTGAAATCTGCTATGGAAAGACGGGAAATGCAGCTGAAGGAATTATATGAAATTAGACTTCAAGCCTATGACAGTTCTATGATTTACAAGGAACGCACCAACGCCTTTCATGATAAGAAAATTCGGTATAAGGAATTCAAGGAAGGAGACTTGGAGTTATTGTTCAACTATAGGCTTAAACTTTTCCATGGAAAACTCAAATCACGATGGTCATGTCTATTTACAGTTAAAGAAGCACCCCCTATAGAACAATAGTCCTCTGGAACGAGGATGGAGGCGAATTTGTTGTAAATGGCCATAGACTAAAGCCTTACATGGCGAACGAGAGCAAAGAAAAGGGAGGGACCTTCTATTCATTAACTTGGACTTTTGAGAATTCGTCTAGGGAGTTTAATTATCTTACATGGTATATTCAGATATTGAGATCACGCAATGGCCAATTCACTGATACTGAGGTTAGTGCGAAGAAAAGGATCGAACAAGGATTGAAGACTTAGCTATATTGAGAAGAATTGGGAATCTGGAGAAACTGGAACGGTGACTCCACCGGTCATGTTGTGACCAATCCAAAATAGCAGGAACTTCCTGGACAATCACCTTGGTCACTCCACCGGTCACACCTGGTTACCGGTCCTGAACGGCATAAGTTCCTGGAAAAGTCTCTCGATCACTCTAATGGTCTACCGTGACCGGTATCAATCCCCGATCACTGATTGTGTGTATTTTGATGGTTTTAACTATCGGTTTTCATTCGTTTTGTGCTAGTTTAGGATGCATTTTAGAGTCTTCTAGGTTGCATATGCATGGTATGTGACATTTCAGGTGCAGAGGAGACTAAGGTGACGAAATAAGCGATCATGGAGCATTATGGGGGTGAAGAATGGCTAAGTCCCAAACAGAGATGGTGCGCCAGCCAAGCCCAGCGGTCAAGCCAGACCGGCGCACAGCAGACAGGGACACAAAGAGAGGACGCCGACCAAGCCCATCGGTCAAGCCAGACCGGCAAAGACCTCCCAGACCCAAACAGACAAAGACCGCCGGTCACGCACAACGGTTATCATAGACCGGCGGAGACCAAACAGGGGCCTACAGATGAAAGCCGTCGGTCAGGTGCACCAGTCTGCACTGACCGGCGGAGACCCCGACGAGAGAAAGATTTATTTCCTTTATATGTTATTTTGGCAAAGTATAAAAGGGCCGAAGTACTAAACCCCTAGACACACGTTTTTATCTTAGTTTTTCTTAAGTTTTTTGAGTTTTTAGATCTAAGTATTCTCAATTTACTTGTGAGAACTACGTAATATTTTTCTTTGTTCGTTTTTCTTTCTCGTTTTTCTTATTCCTTCAATTCTTAATCCCTCCCACAAACAATGTCTAGAAATTCTCTAATTGTTCTAAACATGAGTTGTGAGTAGTTCTTCATAACTTATTGATTAGGGTTAGGAATAAGCTAATTTGATTGCTAGAAATGGTTTAGAATTTAAATGATTAAGTATCCTCAATCTATTCAGGAATCTAATGCTAGAATATGAGTAGCTAACCTAATCTAGATCATAGGAACTTTATTGCCCTAAAGATGTTCGATAGAATTCCTGAATCAAGTGAATAGGATGTTAGTCAATTCATTCCAAGAGATTGTTTAAGTTGTTGATTGATTGTTGAATGGAATTATGTTTAATGCTTCTTAATCATGTTTTATTGCCAAGAGATTGTATAGTAGCATGTTAGGAAAGGGATTTCGATCTCGAGAGTGAGTTAATCTTAATTCGATATTCTTAGACATAGGATAAACTTGAATGAGTGTATTAAACCAGACTATCATGAAAATGACTGCCTTATTTAATTGCCTTGATCCATGAGTTACTTTTATTTCTAAATCTATTTTAAAACAAATTTTGTTGCTTAGGATTGTTAGTGACAGAACAACCCATCTATTCAATAAAAATTAGTAAAATTGAATATAAAGCTTGTGAGTCACTCCCCTCCTGAGTTGGTTCGACAATCTAGATCACCCAACTTCCTTACTACAACATTGATATAACTGAGAACAAGATATCTAAATTTGACAAAAATATAGTTTATCAATTGGCGTCGTTGCCAAATCAGGAGTAGAGTTAGCCATTAGTTCTCTGCATTTGCTAGGGACTAGACTCTTTATTTTCTACTTGCTAATGGTAACCCTAGATCTAGTGGTCATGCACCTGAAAGAGCATGTAGGTTCTTATTTTCCAGTTTACTAATTGTTCACCTTTTGTGTCTTTCTCTTTCAGAAGCATGACCACTAGATCTAGAGTTTCAAGCAATCAACTACAGACACCTAAGGATATTACTGCTCTAGAACGTCAGATCAGAGAAGCTCAAAGAGAAAATCAGAGGTTAGAATAGCAAGCTTATGTCCAGGAACAATAGATGGCAGACTACGAGAACAACAACAACAACAACAATAAGAACGCGAATGGGAACGGTATTCCCATTCCACAGGTTCAGATACCACCAGTTGCACAACCTCATTCACGACCTGCGAATCCTCCTAGGACTATAGGAGAGACCTATGAACCAAGGGTGCATGGTAACAGGAATGGCATTCAACCACCCCCGGTTGGTGCCAACAAATTAGAAATCAAGTCAGGAGTACTGAATATGATCATGAGAGACCCTTTCCATGGCAAAGATTTCAAAGACCCCCTAAACCATTTGGACCGTTTGGACATGGTATGTGAAACTGTCCATCTCAATGGCGTTACTGAAGATGCCTACATGCTCAGACTCTTCCCATTTTCATTGGGAGGCGATGCATCGATTGAGAGAAGGGATTACCCCACGGTTCTAATCAAACATGGGATGCTTGCAATATAGCTTTTATCTCACGCTTCTTTTCGCCATCAAGAACTGCAGAATTCAGGAACAATATTGCTACATTCGATCAAAAGCCTATGGAATCTTTTGCATAAGCTTGAACTATATTCATGGATTATACATTGAAATGCCCTCACCATGGATTCACCCTTGAGAGCCTACTAGACACATTTCACAGAGGTCTACAAAAAGAATATCAGTCTATGCTCCACACTGCAAGTCAAGGTAGCTTCTTTGACAAATCTTATGTTGATGGACTGGTTTTGATAGAGAAAATGGCTCAAAGTGATGCATCCCACGCATGGGATTTCGATCGCTCAAGTCCTAGAAACGAAAAGACTGGTGATTCGAGCTACAAGGCTGATCTTAAAGCGTTGAATGAGAAATTGGACAGTTCTGCAGACACAGAGAAGATCTGTTTATTTGGTTGATCAAGAGGAGGAATATCCAGAAGAAATTTGGCAAGAAGAGGTAAACTACGTGTGTAATCAGGGATATCCGAAAAATTACAACTATAACTACAGCCCTAACCCCAATCTCTCATACAAAAGCACTAATGTTGCTAATCCTTAGGATCATATATACCAAACACAGAAAAACTTACCACACATGTTGTTGAAGATCAGAACATCATCATGCTAAAGCAGTTGTTAGAAGGTTAGAGTAAGTACGGGATTGAGTTGAACAACTTCGAGAGGGAGATTAACTCATAGGTAGATGGGATGTACAAAGATATGAATAGAAAAATCGAGAACATGTCAACCCATATGAAGACACTAGACACTCGGATCGCTCAAGTAGCACAATCATCTAGGCAACCACAAGGTCAACTTCCAGGAAAATCTGAGACACCTTCTCATATTTTTGTCAATGTTTTATCCACTATAATTCTCATTGAGGACAATGAGATCCTAAGTGGGGGGTGGGGGGGGGGGGCCCTGAAGGGACTGAAGAAGCTGAGAAGAAACCCCCAGTGCTTAAACCTTATGTACCTAGACTTCCATTCCCAGGTCGTCTCTCAAATGTGCACAAAGAGAAATTCGAAAATTATCTGAAAGCATTGAAGGAACAAATACCTGAGATTGAGAAAGTCCTTGCTAATCCAAATGTTCAACAGTCACTAAAGGGATGTTCTGAGAAAGATAGAGTATGTCGAGCAGCAGTAGAAGATTTACACTCCAGAAGACTCAAAAAATCTCAGGCCTAACATCGATCTAGCTAAGATAGCAGATCTATGGAGTTTTCTAATCCCTTGCTCTTTAAATGATTTTAAATTTGATGAATGCTCAATTGATCTAAGAGCTAGTGTGAATGTAATGCCTTTGTCTATTGCTGAAAAACTTGGCTTTACATGTTTAGTTCCTAGCAGGATGGCAGTTCTCTAGGCATATAACTCGCTCAAGAAACCGATAGGCATGCTTGTGGACCTCCCGGTTAAGCTCAGAGTAGTGGAAGTACCAATAAATTTCATGGTACTAAAGATGGAAAGGGAGGACAAGACACAACTGATTTTCGGTCGACCATTTATGGCCTCTACACAATATGAGATTATTCTAAAGAAGGCTAAGGTAACACTAGACTTGAGAGCTCATGGAACACAGGAGTATGACTCAAGACCCTTATCAAGCAAGGATGACGAGTAAGCTCGAGTTTGTGTGCTTACTGACATAGGAGGTAGTGAAGACTATATAATGGATGAGCTGATTGAGAAGTGGAGAGATGAAGGGAGTGACAATAATAACGTGATAGATGAGTTGTTGGGGCAGTTTGACGAAGAGAGTAAAGAGTATCAGACTGATGGAAATGATCAGATGGGCGCAGAAGACAGCCACATGAATGAAGTGATCGAACGACATGAACCTAACTTTTGATTATATCTGATTCCAGGTTTCATCAGAGCTTTCAACATGGGTTACATCCCTTTTGAATCTCGCTTTACCTACAACGGGATGACAAATGACATAGCAGATTTTCTGGGGTTTGTGATCAAGGACCCTCCTATGTGGGATCTTACCAGGCTGGTTGGTATTGAAGTGCATGCAGTAGGCATGTTGTATGATGTCGGTGTTAATGTTCATGGAAGCATCATACGTATTGATTTCTTCATTTTCCCTGAACAAAGGGATTTAGAAGAAGGATGGATCACTCAGGGATGTTGGAGCGACAATCCAGATGGATACAATATAGATAGTTCTTCGTAATGTGGTGAACTGTGCAGCCTATAAACCTGAACCAATGCATAGGCTTGAAGGGGAACCTGTAGGAGTTGAAAAACAAGTGTTTGACAATTTTGCAAATCAAGATCAGATTGAGGGATTGGAATGCTCAGTAAAGGAGCACAAGAGGCTGAGAGATAGATAGTTCGGAGAAAGAGTTTAGCAGCATTCCATAATGGTCTCTCAGATTTGGGATCTTCGGAACAAAATGTCCAAGGAAGGGCATACAAATCACCACAAGATAGAGAAGCTCATGAAGAGAATTTACTCGTTAAAGAAGGAAGCCAGACAGAGAAACACTGATCAGGAAGCAGAGAGCGAAGAGGATAATAGAGGTGAACTATATTTAGCTATGCTTTAGTTTCACTGGAGGCATGAAGAAGGGTTTGCTGAGGTAAAGTGATATACGCGTGACTAGCCTCACACTTGGAGCTAGAGGAGACCCATTGGACCAGCTTGACCCGAAGCTTGCACATGGACTTGAACCGCGGTTGAAGACTATTTTGGGGAGACTTGAAGATCATTCACAACCCATGGAGCTTAATGGAGTTCATTCAAGTCATTATAGCCTCAAGACTCAAGCCATGGATCGTTATCTACACTTG
>OVAU01002564.1:0-12303 GCA_900406315.1 Biscutella laevigata subsp. laevigata
AGAGAGAAATTATGATCTTGTTGTAAAGGATAAATCAAATGAGGATCTTGTTGTAAAGGAATATATTTGATTTTTTTATTATTTTTAAATTCGTTTTTAATTAAAATTATATCTAAAATTCATTTTTTAAAATATTTTTCTAAGTAGGATATTTAAAAANTCTAAAATTCATTTTTTAAAATATTTTTCTAAGTAGGATATTTAAAAAACAGAAATTAAATATATATAACTTTAGTTTTTATCTTTTAAATCTCAATATTTAAATTATTATAACCTAATTGTTTGATAATATATATTTCCAGTTTTACCCTTAATGAAAGTTACATGTATTTCCAATTTTACCCTTAATGAATATTTTTAATTTGTTATTTGTTCTAATGGCATNAAAGGTTACTTTTTTAAAAGTGGTCTTTAAATAATACTATAGAGATATTTTTCAAGATAAATCTAACAGTAAATAAGGATTATCTTAATATTCACAATAATCCTTAATATAATTTTTAATATAATCCATAATATAATTTTACTTATAAATCGATCTCTATAATATTATTTCTGAAATTGATTTATATTAATAAACGAATGATTAGAAAATATTACCTATTATAAGAAAATAAATAAGATGTAATAAAAAAAAATCTTACATATTATGCCAATACAAGGACAATATTTTATTTTCCCTAATCTACCTCTTTTTAAAAATAAAAAGGAGAAGACGAGGGTTCCTTGGCGATTAGGGCACCTCCGACGGTGATCTTCCGTGGCTATTTCTCCTCCTGCTCCGGCCATGGCGGCCGTCTCCTCTGATGATCCTCCACTCCGGCGTCCTCTTCACTCTCCTCCGCTACTTCTGGTCACTGTTGCTGCTTCCCCTGCTCCCGCTTCCGCGATTCCCCTCCTGCATATCTTCTCATCTTCTTCGGCTCAGGCAATGCCTCCTGCTCAACCTACTTCTCTGCTAGATTTTCCCCCGCTCTCTGCTAAGCAGGCTACGACAGTTCAACCTTAGTTGATGATGGCACGCCGCAGCTGTCTTCCTCTATGTCTGAACCTTTTGTCCAACGTCCAGGGAAGGAGATAGTTGGCTCCTCCGAGTCTGATCGTCCTTTTGTTCCTCATGGTGCGCAGTCCTGGGCACGTAGGGTTTCTAAGAATGCATTGACTAAGTTCACAGCAAAGGATCTCGTCTTTGTTGATGGCACAGCTACATCAGTGCTCCCTGATGCACTTCTTTCTGATGCTCAACCACTTTGGAAGAGTTTCCTTGTTGGTAGGTTCCGTGATGCAGCGCCGCACATCGCGAAGATACACAAGATCGTCAACAAAATCGGAGTTTCAGGTAAAAAGTCCCAAAAGGTAGATGTTGAAGCTCTCGATGCAAATACGATGAAATTTCGGGTTACAGATAAGTCGATGCGTGAGCGCATACTTCGACGGAAGTTATGGACTTTAGCAGGTGTTGGGGTTGGAGGCTTCATGCTACAACTGAAGCGTGCTCGGAGGTTTTTCTGGATTTGGATCTTACGAAGCCTCTGGTTCGACATATTAAGTCCCTCAGCTATCTCCACCGGTTCTTGTTACTGTCTGTTACCCTTGGCTGCCGGCTTATTGTAGTCATTGCAAGAGGTGGGGTCACGCCTTGGAGGATTGTCGTATGGTTCACATTAAACGCTCTGCTCTGACACTTTTGCCGGTAACTGTTGATGGTGCAGCTCAAGACTTGGATGTTGCTGGTCGTAACCTCCTAGCATCTTTCACTGGAGTTCCTCCTTCGGCTCGTTCTATTCTGAAAAAATCTCAGTTCTCACTTCCTTCAGCTTCGGATGCAGGGGTCCCCGCTGTTGCGGCTACCACCGTTGATGCTACGGAGCTGTTGGAGACGGTACGCGTTGTTGCTGCCTCTGCCGGTAAGACCAAGGAGATGCTCGGTGACTTTACTACTGGTGATGATGCTTCAGCTAGTTAGTGTTGTTGATGTTTCAGCTAGTTCACCTACTATTGTACATGAAACTCGGCCTTCTGCTGCAGCTACGTTTGCTTCGTCCGCTGATTCAGCTACTGATTTGGTTGCTGCTACTGATGGTTCAGCTATTGATGGTTCAGCTACTGATTTGGTTGCTGCTTTGGTTCCGACTGATACTCCATCGGTTAATGCTGCATCTGCTACTGACATTGCTGCTTCGGTTAGTGCTGCTTCGGTGACTGCTGCCTCTGCTAACGCCATTGCTCCTCCGGTAAATGCTGCTTTGGTCAATGTTTCCGATAATGTCACTGCTCCTCCGGTCAAGGCAGCTGCGGTTATCCCGGCGTCTGCTAATGTCATTGTTAATGGTACTTTTGGCGATGGGGTGCTTGTTGCAGCTCGGGCTTCTCCGAGTCTTGACATCAAGGATGCTGCAACCGCTCGCCAGTCCTCGGCACAAGACACTCATGGCTGGAGCTTGGTCTCTCCAGGGAAGCATGGTCGTTCTCCTTTGCAGGTCCAAGATCCCTCTTGCTGCTCTTCTCCGTCTCGCTTTGCAGTTTAGGTGACGACGAGTATACTGATATTGAGGATACAACCATAGGGTTGAACGATGGGCAAAATACAGGTAAGCGAGGTAGGCGGAAGAATACTAAGAATGGCGCAACTTTGCAGCCAGTTTTGCGCAATACTCGGTATAGGAACAATGATGATGAAGCTCTTCGGAGACTTCACTGATGAGTAGTTTCTCCTGGAATGTCCGTGCTTTCAACTCACCCAGGAAACACGCGGTTGTTCGACGTTGGGTTGCATCGTTGGATGCGTTCTTTGGTTGTATCCTAGAAACTCGAGTTCAGGAATCTGGTGCTCTGGGTATCTGTAATTCGGTCTTCCCGGGTTGGTCGTCCTTCTACAATTATGGTCATCATCCTCTTGGTCGTATCTGGGTCATTTGGAGTGATCGCGTTCAGTTAACACCGATCTTTGTGTCGACTCAGGTTATTTCTTGTTCGATTACCATCCCGTCTATCAGCGCTGCTTTCTTTTGTTTGTTTGTCTATGCAGCGAACTCCCCTCAGGAGCATGCTGTGCTATGGTCTGATTTGTACTCACACCGTTCCTCTTTGCTCTCTCCGGACATGCCTTGGATTCTCATGGGCGATTTTAATGAGATTCTAGATCCATCTGAGCATTCTCTTCAGCGTCCGCTGACTGCTGTTTCTCGAGACTTTAGCGCTTGCCTCTCTGCCTGCTCCTTAGCTGATTTACGCTATCATGGTCCGCAATTCACTTGGTCCAACCGTCGGCTAGAAGCTCCGATCAGTACGAAGATTGATCGCGTTCTTGTCAGTCATGATTGACATGAGGTATTTACGCATTCGTTTTCGGTTTTTGATGTAGGGGGTCGTTCTGATCATCTCCGCTGTCACGTTCGCTTCTCTGGTACATTACCGTCTCAGCGGAAGCCTTTCAAGTTCTTCATTATGCTCGCCAACCACGAACGCTTTACCACCACGGTTGCTGATTTTTGGGCGGGTACTGACCCTATTTCCCTGTCTAGTTCTGCTATCTACAAGTTCACGAGGAAGTTAAAGGCTCTCAAGCCCCTAATGCGTTGGTTGAACCGTGAGGTTTTGGGTATTCTTCCAGTTCGAGTTCGAACTGCTTATAATGAGCTTTGTTTGCGCCAGGAGCAGGCTTTAGCGACCCCAACTCGGGACGCTCTAGCAGCAGAGCAGGTTGCTTTGGCTGCTTGGCATCACGTCTCTAGTCTTACAGAGGCTTTCTACAGGCAGAAGTCAAGGATCTAGTGGCTTCAGCTGGGGGATCAAAACACTACCTACTTTCACAAGGTTGCCCAAGCTCGCACAACTCAGAATTCTATGAGGGTGATTCGTACGACGGCTGGCATAGACCTTTATGGGGTCTCAGATATTCAGCATGAGGCAGTCTCATACTTTGAGAACCTGCTCCGTGGTCACACAGAGGGCTTTCATGAGGTAGCTATTTCCGATCTTCAGGATTTGATCCCTTTTCGTTAATCGCAGGATCTAGGTGCTCTCTTGACTGCTCCTGTCACGGCTGAGGACATACAGCGGGTTGTCTTCTCTATGCTGGAGAAAAAGGCTCCTGGTACGGATGGGTTTACTACTGAGTTCTTCAAGGGTTCCTGGTCGGTTCTTGGGTCTGATTTTGTTACTGCGGTGCAGTCTTTTTTTGCTACAGGATATCTTCCTAAGGGGGTCAACTCGACTATCTCGGCTTTGATTCCTAAGCGAGTCGGGGCTGTTATGATGAAGGACTATAGGCCCATTTCATGCTGTAATATCCTCTACAAGGTTATTACGAAGATTTTGGCAAATAGACTTCAGCTTCTCCTTCATGAACTCATCTTGCCTAGTCAGACGGCTTTTGTTCGGGGTAGGCTTTTATTGGAGAATGTTTTGTTAGCTAATGAATTGGTCAAGGGTTACCACCTTCAGCGCATCTCGTCACGCTGCGCTCTGAAGGTTGATATCACCAAGACTTTTGATTCGGTCCAATGGAGTTTTATTCTATCCGTTCTGCGAGTTATAGGGGTACATGCGTTGTTTGTTGGCTGGATAGGTCGGTGTATTCAAACTGTTTCTTTCTCTGTTCAGGTGAATGGGGAGCTTTGTGGGTTGTTTCAGAGCACACGAGGTATCTGACAGGGATGTTCTCTCCCTCCCTATTTGTTTGTCATCTGCATGAATGTTCTCTCTCGCCTCTTGGATCGTGCATCAGTTGCTGGTAGTTTTGGATATCACCCGCGGTGTGCTTCACTGGGTATTACTCATCTTTGTTTTGCTGATGATATTATGGTCTTCTCTGATGGTACTCTGCATTCTATTCAGGGTGTAGTAGATGTTTTTTATGCTTTTGCGGCAATCTCAGGGCTCCGCCTCAGCTTAGAGAAGTTCGACTTATACTTGGCGGGGGTTTCGTCGGCTCATACTGTCCAGGTTGCTGCGCGTTTTCCCTTTACGTTGGATACTCTGCTTGTTCGCTACCTTGGTCTCCCTCTAACCACTCGTCGATTATCTATTCAGGATTGTGCTCCGCTACTCGGCAAGATTCGTCAGCGCATAGAGAGCTGGTCAGTTCGGTTTCTTTTGTTTGCTGGTCGCTGGCAGCTGATTCGCTCTGTTCTGTCAGGAGTGATTCATTTCTGTTCTGCGGCTTTCCATCTGCCTCGTCGTTTCCTTAGGGAGATTGATCGTCTATGTTGTGGTTTCCTTTGGTCTGGTTCAGCTACGCTCTCCTCACGTGCTAAGGTAGCTTGGGTTGATGTCTGCAGGCCACTCGCTGAGGGGGTCTCGGCCTTCGGCTGCTCCAGGATGCGAACAAGGTGCATGGCCTGCGGTTGATTTGGTTACTTTTCTCTCACACTCGTTCACTCTGGGTGAATTGAGTTAAGGAGTATCTGATTCGGGAGGGGTCCTTCTGGACAGTGAGCTCGGGCCAGGGCTCTTGGATCTGGGGAAAACTTCTCAAGCTTCGTGCTCTGGCTGCTACTTTTATGCGTTGGGATATTGGTCCAGGTTCGGCCATTTCTTTCTGGTATGATAACTGGACCTCGGAGGGTCCCCTTCTGACGTGTCTTGGCCTTGATGGTCTGAGGCGTCTGGGTATTCCTATATCGGCCATTCTTGCCTCTGTGTTAGCTACGGTTCGTTCGGGTCGTCTGCATCGTTCTCCGGATCTGAATGATGTTGAGTCTCTTATTCTCCATCTCCAGTTCCGGCCACAGCCAGCTGCCGTTGATAGGGTTCTTTGGCGTACTTCAGTTGATCGGTACTCCGCCCGGTTTGTTTCTTCGTTCGTCTGGGACTGTATTCGCACCTGTGGTCCGACAGTGCCTTGGGCCCGTGGAGTCTGGTGCACTCATTCGGTGCCTCGTTATGCTTTTATCACTTGCCTTGCTGTCCTTGACCGCTTATCGACAGCGGCCCGGTTGTCCCGTTGGACTACTTTGTCCCCTCTGTGAACGTTTGACTGCGGGTTACCTGAGACTCGAGACCATTTGTTTTTCACTTGCAGGTACTCCTCTCAGGTCTGGAATTTGGTGGTTTGCGATTCCATGGCTAGGGACTATACCACGGTGTGGGGACAGCTTGTCACCCGCTTGACTACACGCTCCTCTTCGCCCACTCAGCTGCTTCTCTTCCGGCTGATGTTCCAGTCCTCTATTTACCACATCTGGTGTGAGCGAAACTCTCGGTTCCACTCTGCTCGGCCGCTGACCTCGGCGCCGATGCTTGCCAAGCTGGTGGACCGCAACATGCGGAATAGGTTGCTCTCGTTGTCCCCTCTTGGGGGCATTGGGAGCGACCTCCATATGGTCTGGCTCCGTACTCGCCATTCTTACACTGAGCCGGAGGCTGTTGTGTAGTAGGACGCTCTTTTCCTCTGATGTGTTTTTCTC
Source organism: Biscutella laevigata subsp. laevigata (assembly GCA_900406315.1). NCBI lineage: Eukaryota > Viridiplantae > Streptophyta > Magnoliopsida > Brassicales > Brassicaceae > Biscutella > Biscutella laevigata. The sequence continues at coordinate 6,411 of OVAU01002564.1, forward strand.
ATTGGGTTTACGCGTCGGGGGTTTTTATCGAGGCCTTCTCCACAACATCCCCCCTCTTCCTCCTCTGTCACAGTCCCATCCCCCACTCGCTGGGCTTTTCATTTACGACTTTTTTGTTGTCTTTTTATTCAGCGTTGAATATATAGCTTCGGCTTGTAGGCTCACCTGTAAAACTGATTTTTTTGGTACTATATATTATTACATTACAACCAAAAAAATAATTTAAAATTATATAAAACTTATCGGAAAGTTGTTCATGATTATTTTTAAATATCATATGCTTAAAATTAGAATATCAAAAAGTTAAAACTTAAAAATTAAAATATAAAATTTTGAAATAACCACCCAACATGCAATGAGAGTAAAATTAGAATATATAGAGATATTAAAGTAGTAACACATAAATCATAACTCGTGAAAAGACATCTTTATTGTATTATTTCCGAGTCGCGAATATAGATTCAAAATCATTAAAACTACATAAAGGTTAAAATTGAATATATCACAAAAAGAAAGACATAATATTATCTTAATATTTCATAAAATATATAAAATTAAAATAGATTTCGAAAATTTTATAAACTACTTAATAAAATTTAATAAAGATAATAATAAATAAATATTATCTTAATAATAAAAAAAAGATAAAATTTGAAAATTTTCCCAAGATAAATATAATAAAATTTAAATAGAAATTTGTTTTTTTTCTTTTCCATAAAAATATAATAAAATATAACAATAAAACAAATTATATTAATATTGATTTACCTTTTTAGTCAGAAACAAGTTGTTAACATATAAACATTCAAATCAAATGATAAGAAATTATATTGTTTTTATCTATAACGGGGTGACCTACGGGTCAGATCATAATTTGAATTCGACATAAATTTATAAAAAAATATAATAATTAATATGATTAACTAATATTATTATTTTACACTAGATAAAATATTTTAAAATAATAGAAAAATAAAATAAATTTACAGATTTTTTTTATTAATATTTATTAGATATCACACATTTAAAATTAAAATATCAAAAAGTTTTTTTTTAAAAATATCATAAAATTATCATTTGAAAACACGTCACACCACACATGATCCATGGGACATCCAAAGGAGCTCTCTTTCTGAGCATGGTGAGGGTGAAATCTGCGACGATCTTGGGAGAGGCCTTGTGCTTGTGTTCGGCACCTAGAGTCACCATGCTCGGCTTCAAACATGACATTGTTCTCGCTCAAGTAGAAATCAAATTGTTAATTTATACATATACTTCTCTTTCTAAAGATCGAAACCTTAGTTTGTGTCGACTTCAATTTCATTCTCGGCCGGCGGTCGGCTGCTTCGGCAGTGAAATCGTTGGCCACCCCCTTCCTCTCATTTGTTGTGTAAAGCGGTATTTTTTTGTCTATGGTTTCTTCTGTTGAGGTTGAGGTCTCGCGGTCCTTTTCCTTAGCCGCTGTTGAGGTTTCACTATGGTTTGTCTCTGAATCTTGCATGTCGTCGGATGAGATCTTTCTTTTCGTGCGGTGGTTCCTTTCCTCCTTGGTGGTCCAACTTCAGTTTCTCCGAAGGCTACAGTGGTACTCTACTATCTCTGGTTCTTGTCTCGCGCCTCCCTTCTTCTTCTTCGTCTACTTCAATTTGCTCGTTACTGCTTCGCTTGGATGTGAATGGTGTCGAAATGTGATCCATGGTGCAGCATGTCAGAGGGGTTAAGGTTTTGTGCAAGTTGTGTGTTGCATGCAGTGGAGGTCCCGACTTTTCCGACCTTTTAAGCGGCTCAAGCTATGTTTGTTCGTTTCTAGCTCTGGCTAGATCGAATCCTTGGTTTGGTTTAGTTTGGTATATTGCGTTGGGTTTTCACCTACTTTAGGACCCACCCAAATTTTTATCTTAAATTGACGGTTTACCAGATTTAATTTTGATTAGCATTTGAGCTTAGCTTTCATAGGTTGTGGTTTGTTCGGGTTGTAGTGAGGTTCTCTTCGTTTTGGCCGGTTAGTTGGTCATTTGAAGTCTTAATGCCATTGGAAATACTTGGTCTTAATCGGTTTGTTTAGCCATCAGCCAGGTTCCCCGAGTCTGTTTGTTTCGTCTCATGTTGCTTGTAGGTCAACTCGCTTGTACATGTGGAAGATCCATAAGTCTTAGGCGTTCGAGCCCTTCAATAAATCAACATTTGTTTAATCCAGCCTCTGCCAGCTCGTCTTTCCTCTTCTCTATGTTCAGTTATCGGCGTTTGTATCAGGTTGTTACCGTAGATCTTATTTTGTTTTCCAGGATTATTTATGTAATTCACTGGTTTTGTTCTCGTGGTTATTGTGTAACCGCCAAAGTTCTTGTCTTTTGTTTAAGCTTGTTTGCAGATTTTGTGAATCGACCTTTGCTAATATATCATCTTTCGAGTTAAAAAAATAGCTTAGAATTCTTGTTAAAAGCATAATGTTCAAATTTGAAGCTTGCAATAAACTACATTTGAGGATACAATGTTGTAGGTTCAATCCCTTTCCCTAGCGAATTTAGTAACTAAAATAGAAATAACAACTTAACCGATTACTAGGTATAGGCGTTCGGATACTCGTTTGGGTCGAGTAGGATCCATTCGGGTTTCGGGTTTCCGATTTCCGGGTTCATCGATTTAGGATCCATTCAGGTTCTATGAAATTTTGGGTAAGATTCGGTTCAATATAATTCGGGTTAGATTCAGGTTTTGTAAAATTTCTTGGATCTGAATAAGTATCGGATTTTTTCTAGTTCGGTATGGGTTCGTGTTTTTAAACTATTTTCACTAAAAAATACTAAAATGTATTAAAAATGTACTCTAAGTATTCATAAACCCGAAAATTTAAACTATTTACACTAAAAATATCAAAAGAATACAAAAAATAAAATAAACACAAACTTGAAAATAAAACATGGAAACATATTGAATAAACAAAAATTTAATATTAAACTTTAAAATATATATAAAGTATTTAAAAAAATAATAAATATTGTATTTTTTTGGATTAGGTTTGAGTTTTTGATCTCTGGTTCAACTCGGATTTTATCCGGATCCAAAATACCACCAATATAGGATCTATACAGGTTTTTTATATTCGGATTGATATTTTCCGGGAGGAGTCTGTGTTTTTGCCCAGCCTTGCTGTGGTTACTATAACTTTTTTAAAAGATGACTTGCTACTTGTCGTAAGTTTTACAAAAAAAAAGGAAGTAAATTTATTCATTTTTGGTTGAATGAACAGACTGTGAATGAACTATTACTAAAAATAAGTCCAGAGATTGATAAAGTGGTTTCAGGTAAGAATGTTGGAGACGGGACCGGTAAACCAGTGACGGGCGCTCAAAAGCCAATAGGAGAAGGTTATTGCCAGCAAACCAGCGACTGCCACTGGAGTGTAGTTGAGTGTCTCAGCGGTTATGGGATATGTGACGGGCAAGGAGAAGAGTACGGAGATGGTTGCAACCCACATGACTGCCACCCACCCGACCACCACTCCGTACCTCCCCAGACTGAAAGGTCCAGCCACAAAAGTGTTGCGTGCCAGTGTCACCCTCAGAAGGATTGGGATTGCGTAGGCTATGTACAGTCCAATTGTTGCTATCGACACCATTGCTTGGAACGCCACTATGCTCCCAAGTGACTGCCAATTTCATGACATTAATCCCAACACAGAGGCATACACAACAATAAAGAGAGTGATTGACTTACAGTTAGGGCCATGCAGAAGGATATGAAAGCAGAGAGCCATACTGCATTAATGGGAACTTCTTGGTTGTTCACTTTATGCCATAACGGCGACAAGGGCATTGCTCCATCCTGATTTAACCCAAATACATGCATGATCAAACCCTTGCAGACAATGTTCAGACCATACACAATATACATACCTGGAATTGCTGGTGACAGAGCTCATGCCGCAGAAAAATACAGCAACTGCAACAATGCCTAAGCACACGATTCCCCCAGCACCGCTTCCAAACCTATTCTTGAAAGCTAAGTAGAAGATCTCAGCAATGGCGTATCCACCAGAGTTGTTGGTCTCACTGAGAAGGTAAGGTATATCCGTGACTGCATAGCTTATCCCCAATATATAACCCCATCCAAACAGAATTGATATCCCAATTGCACTAAGTATTCCTTTTGGCCCGTTCTTGTCTGCGTCGATGGTTTCCTCTGTCTACAATTTCTTTTTAACTCATTGTTCCATCATCACAAAAATTTAAGCAATCATTAAAATTTAAAAACAAATACTCACCATGTGGGCAGAGGCATCATACCCTGTAATGGTGTACTGGCTCATGAGGAGACCAAGAACAAAGATGTAAACGTAATTGGTAATCCCTAGGCCATTATCAGTGTTGAAATTTGTGAAGACGAACTTAGTGGTTGCTCTTTCCGTAGAAACCACAGGAATCAGTATCATCAGCACGATGACCCCTGCATAAGAATGAGATGACTTAGTCTATTTATGAATTGAGACATAGACACAAACGAAGAGAAGGGTACCAAGCAGATTCCATAGAGCAGCAAGTTGTCCAATGAAGGACAAGACGGAGATGGGGAGGCTATTGAGAAGGGCATGGATGAAGAGGATTCCGCCATGGATGGCAATCACAACATAGTCGGATCCTTCATATCCGCCGCCGTTTTTGCCGCCGGTGGAGAGAAGCACGATCACCTGAATCAGTTGTGCGAGGGAAAAGTCAACGCTCGCCGTCACTGCCCACTGCAAACACACCACAACCTTTACTTTTAGCAAGAATGATCTATAAGCCAAATCTGATCAGATGTTTGGGGGAACGGTTAATACAATACACCTGACCAACGATGTTGAACCTGAAAGTTAGTGAAAATAGAGTCAAGAATCAGAGAGACGGTTGCTTCCAGTTGTAGATTGAGATTTTCATGCACAAGGATGAGTTACCATCCGGTCATCCAAGAGGCAAGAGGAGCCCATCGAGGGCCGGCGAGCATAGCACTCCAGTAGTAGAGACCACCAGAGGTTGGATAAGAGGAGCAGATCTCGGCCATGGATAACCCCACAAACATTGTGAACATGCCGGCCACGAACCATCCGTAGACCAGAGTGACGGTGCCTCCGAACCTCAAACCGGTGTTGTAGGTGGTGGTGATCCCCGTCAGCACCGAGATGATGGAGAAGGAGATTGCGAAATTGGAGAATACCCTGAAATCTAATCGTTAGCTTAAAAAATTGAAAGTTAGAAGAAAAACAGACAAGGAAAGAGCAGAGACAGACGAGAGATCGCGCTTGAGTTCTTGCTTGTAACCGAGCTCTTTAAGACGGGCTTGACCGGAATCAATGGAGGGAAGAAAGGACTGGTCCGCGGAGAAGCTGCCCATACTTGATCTTGATCCCTCCAAATCCAATGGTAGTTAGGTATGTACTAATCGAATGGGATATTTTTTTTTCTGTTACATACAAACAATACCCCTCCAGAATCTAATCTTTTTCGGTTTCTGTTACATACAAACAATACCCCTCGAGAAGAAGGTTGGCTAAAGGAAGCTCGAAGACGCCATTGTAAGAAGGAGCAAGGCAAGTGGTGATGGTGGTGATCTCTAGGGGACTCCGCCGGAGATAGAGCGAGAGATGTGGAGATTTTGTCAACGAGAAACGTGTGAAGAGAATTTTGCTCCATATGAGAATTTTGCTCCATTATGTTAATGGACGCTTTTAACCTTGATCATTTATGCGAAGAATAAATAAATATGTGATGTTGCGTATCTTTTAGTAGCACTTTGGTCATTATCATAGCTAAGACTTTTTAAACGATAAAACCTCAAACGCATATGTCACCCAAAAGGATTGACAATTCATTATGTTTTTTTTTGGTAGGAGAAAGGGGCAAACACCCCCTTTCGG
>OVAU01002565.1:0-10937 GCA_900406315.1 Biscutella laevigata subsp. laevigata
GTTCCCCCTAACCCAAAAAAATAACCAACCGGATCTTCTAAACCTCACCCCGAAAACTCGAAACCCGAATGAATCCGATCCAAATGCCATCCCAAAATTGAAACAATGGAAGAAGCTACGCATTTATGTACCTAGCTCGAAATGCAACCCCGAGGGTCCAATCGTTTGTGGCATAAACATTGATGAATCTTCCAGCTACCCTCTAGCCGAATAGCACCACATAATTTAAAGAAAACCCCATTAAGGATTCGAACAGATGGATATTGTTAATGCCAATAAACTCAAAACAGAATAAATACCTTTCTTACGTCTCGCCAGTTTTCGTTGTTGATTGAAATGGGTGCTCCAAGAAGAACCACTCTTTCCACAAGTTCAGCTACCAAGATAGACCTATTAAGAGTTTACATAAGAAATATTCCATTTATTTCCTCACATTAAAACCAAAAAGTTACACATTGGAAAATACCGTTTTGTTCGGTCTCGGCTAGAGCTTGGAGACATTTGAAGATGACACGCGCACCAAGCGAGAATCCCACAAGAGTGATTGGTCTGAATTCCCATAATTAAAGAAAATATAAGCACATAAGCCCAACATGTATTGCTTTTAGATACAGATTATTGTTTCCTAGCAGTTGTCATGAACTCTGTACCTATTTCCTTGTAAGCCTTTCTGTAGCACTTCAGCTAGAAGTCTTCCTGCTTTATCCGACCTACAAGAATAGATTATAAAAGTCACGGACTTAGATCGAATGCAAAATCCATCCCCAAGGTTTAAACGATTTGGTAGTTAGATGGAGATAAGATGAGTAGAGGGTGCATCATCTTCATTCATAGATTGACTACAGTACTTAGCTAGGGAAAAGGATTTACCTATCAATAGCAATACTCCATTTGCTATCTATGAAATCAGCAGCTACTAATATTGTTGCTGGCCATGCCAATGCCAATAAAAGAGAGCTCAACACAGTGTGCATTGCTCCTTGTTTCATCAATTCCATGGCAAGTCCTGGGGGAAATCATATCGATATCACAATTTTGTCTCAGAAAATTTGACATTGTTACATTAGCATGGTTATTCAGGAGGATTAAAACCAATTACTTGAAGTAAGCCAATCTTGAATTGCAGTGCTCACTAAGATGAGATTCTTAGACTCCCACTGAAGCGTGTACCTGAAATAGTACATACCAGACTATAAGAAGATAATATAGTACACTTCTTGAGAATCAGACACAAACGTGAATGTAACAGCTAACACAAGCAGCAGCTCCAGGTGCTAAATCCTATATCTATTTTCAGGATACACACGTTTTCACTCGACATACCTCTCCAAAGTGTTAGTTAACCCTTCCCAAGGTTTCACAAAATCTTCTTCGTCAAAGACAACTCCAGCAACCAAGACTTCTACTGCTAACCGCTGTTACATTGATTTCTATGTGAAAACGTGGATAAACTTAGAGCAAGAAGATTTCCAAATGAAAGAGGGAGGGAGAGGAGACGCAACCCTTATCTCATTTACCAAAATGCAAAACTATGCTAGAATGGTCTAGCAATTAAGGAAAATAGGCACTCACTCCTTGATTATGATTTTCGCCAATAGCTTTAAATTCGAACTCATCAAGGTCCCCAATTCTCCTCGCCATCTTAGTCCCTGTGAGACCAGCACCAGCAGCTGGATACGAAAACGTTTATAAAAATCAAGCATAAGTGACACTATAGAAGTTACTTCACAAAGAATTAAAACATTCGTGAAAATTGAAAGAGAAGCCAAAACACCTAGTTGCTAATTGCAAGCACACTGATTAATCCATATACTGCAAAAAGGAACTCATCAACTCTTATTCACCTCCAAACGATGCTGCAACCGCAACAGAGCCAGCAACAGTTCCAGCAGCACTAGCCGCAGCAGCAAACCCACCAGCTCCAATCACTGGCACAAGTGTGCCTAGTGTTGGTGCCAATGCACCAAACCCTGCAGCAATAGCTGGAGCAGCCAAACCTGTTGAATATAATTATGCAAATGAAATTAGGTAATCATTTCAAAATGCGCTGTTATTTAGAAGGTTAACACTTTGAATTCGCCGTACCACCAGTGATAGCCATCAAAGTGCCCCCTGTTAAAGCAGCGGCACCAATGATACCTCCACGCTTCCATTTAGCCCATGTACTGGTAGAAGACAGAGCACCCTCATCCTTTATTTCAGCTGACTTCTGAATGGCCATGGCAGAGCATGCGACCATCGTTTCAATTGCTTCCTACAAATTTAAAGATCCATAAATGTAAATATACAGTAATAACGAAAGAAAATATGAAATTACCATTCAATGAACAACTGCCAAACACAGAAGAAACGAAAGAAAAAAAATGTAATTATATGGTAGAAAAAGAATAAGTACTGGAATTAAGAGCAGTGCCAATTTCATATCCTAACTCAGAGCAAGATAGCTAATTCGTAGCAAAGATGATAATTATGTAATAGCATTACGCTTCACAATGAGCTTGATTTGGAAGAAAACGAACCACTTTGATCCACTCAATGTTAAACCAGGTCGCAAGTAACCGGAGAGCAACCCGGTGACGCGCATCATAGCCTTTTCTACGTCGACTACATTTCTTAACTTCTTGATATTTATCTGACAAGCAAGCAGAAAGAAGTTCATAAAGAACATTAATCTTTCTCTGATGGCTAAGCAATGTTACTTCCTCAACAGATTTCTCATCTTCGACAACTTCAGGATTGTGGCTTTCATCTCGAATTACTACACCCTCCTCAAGACTCTCTGTTTTAGCGGCATCAGCCAAATCCTTCATATCCTTGTCCACTTCTTTTGATTTAACCTCAGGAACGGCATATTTCTCACGGCATTCGTTTTCGTATTCCTGATGCTTCTCCTTCTTAGCATCTATAGATGCAGAGCTTTGAATGCTTTGCACCATAGCGTCAGCAGCTTTAGCTAAGGCCATTTCTTGCTCCACCATCTCGATAGAAGCATCACTCGCTTCTTCTGAGAGTAACCTCGTGAACTACAATAAACCGAAAGGCAACTAATGAAGAATAACTCATCAAACATTGGATTCATAACACTAAAATTCGAACTCCAAACTAGCCATACCGCACCGATGTGATGCTTAGCTGGAGAAGAATCAGATGTTTCCTCGAGACCAAGCCAAGCCGAGGAGTCAATATCAAGACATCTGTGGAAAGAAACGAATTACAAACACAGCTCAAGCGAAGTGATAACGAAAACATTCTCCAGACGATTTCACCAACAACTCAAACTCAGAAACGAATTTCAGATAAGAGAAATTGGGAGATCACCTGAAAACAGGTCGAAGAAGTCCCGAAGTCTCGTGTACCCAGAGGCCAGGATCATCGGAGACCGAACCTCCGCTACTGCAACTTCCTCGCTTCTGGGAGCGACGATTTGAACACTCTTCGTCGTCTACGTTTTCGTCTTCCTCCGCCGGGATCCCCAAAGGACGAGTCTGGTTGATTTGCGCTTGGTTGAGCGCGATCGCGAACAATGCGCCGGCCGCATATCTCTGCGTCGACGTCAAATTCGACGTAGCTTCAACCATCGATCAGCCAAAACCGTTTTCTTCACCTATCAGCCAAGAAACACAAAATCGAAGAAATTTCTGGAAGTCAGATCACCGTCAAATTCCGAAACGTATCCGTGACTCCTCCATTTAGATTTTTCTTCCGGTCAAATAGCGATTAGACATCTGGCTTCGCTCTGTTGACTCATTACACAGAATTCAAAAGCGAAAAAATAAAAAACTCAAAAAATACAATAAAAATCCCAAAAAGTTAAAAAATCTCCGTTGCCGGGACTCGAACCCGGGTCTCTCGGGTGAGAGCCGAGTATCCTAACCAGCTAGACTACAACGGATTTGTGTTCCTTGTCTCTAATAAAATTATTTATCAGAACAGAGGTTCACATATAATGAATTGTAATTGCCTTATCTTATTTAAAGGATAATAAGTTGTACCAGCAAAAAAAAAAAGTTGTACCAGCAAACGAGACTAGAAGTTCCACGGATGAAACAAGTTCTAAGAAGTTCCATAGATGAAACAAGTTCTAAGACCATAGATGAGACAAGTTCGAAACGTACAAGAGAGGTTACAGTTACAGACATACAAGTTTGGAACATACGTATGATATGTTTATTTCTCTGTTGAAAAGAACTGAAGTGAAATGTGTGTGTAAACTCTACATGGAACTCGTACTCCCTCCACGACACTCAGAGAGCCACAAGTCCATGTGTTCTATTATATGTTGCCTCACTTTGTTCACTGCATCAGGTGAACTGCAATTCCTGGAGTCCCCTGACAATGAGAAGAAGAAATGGACATCATATTTTGAGTTAATACTTGTCTTTGAGTTCAGGCTTTGGTAATATATACCTTCAATGACCATTGGAGATTGAGGGCATCCACGAAGATCACTTCCATGCCCACAGTTGTCACAAGTCACGATGTAAGAAGGCACTGTTGTATCAAGCATTAACTTGTTAGTGTTCGAAAGAAAGTATTTGTCTGGATGTTATTTTATTGACATAGACTTACAGTCAGGAGATGAGGTTTGTTTAGAGGCATGACGCCATGGATCTTGTGAACCATTTGTGAAGATGATCTTAGTTGCTGCAGATTTAGAACAAGAAACACGAAGAAACTATTGGAATGTGAAAAAGAGAAAGAGAGTTAATGAGGAGTTTTCCGTGTTGTTACATTACATACCAGCAATTCTATCACTTCCATAATACAGGTTTGTTGCATCAACTTCAGGGTAAACAACTTTCCCAAAAAGACTCTTGCATAGATCCAAATGATACCTATGGGAAGTTCGAGAAAAAAAATACACCTGTAAGCATGATGGAAAATAAAAAAAGATATGTTTGAACCATTCATAATGGTAATGAAGCATGTACTCTGTATTGACTTGGTGAGACCGGATGCTATCGTTTGCAGGTGCCACTTGAAAATAAGCCACTTCAGTGCAAACTTGGAACCACCACAACCGATCTGAACTCCCGGAGGTGACCGCAGTGTCGAGCAGATGTTTCCGGCTATATGTTTTAGCAGTTAGTCCGAAAACTCCAACGCAAAACTCTCTAACATATTTAGCATACGCTTCCTGAAAATACACTCGCGAAATAACGTATCAGATTTCTTTGTAATGAATTGGGGATTTGTGATCATATATATACACCAAGCTTAAGCAAAGGAGGGGGAAAAAAGTGAAGTTACCACTAAATCACCACCATTCTTGTGAGCTTCTACAAGTGGAACACATAGTTTATCTGGATTTCCATATTGGATCTGCCAAATTTTGAAGATTCAGTAGACTAAAATGAGAACATATAAATATGAAATAAAAACGTATAAATATCCTTACCGCCATAACTTCTGCATCCGCTATCAAGTATAAGAAATCAGCATCAACATCAAGCTGCATGTTTCAGAAACTTAATCAGATTCCTTAGTTCCATAATTGTTTGCATTCAGAGAATAAATAGAACGACAAAGCTAGACCTCAGTGGCATTGAAGAGAGCTTTCACAGCCTTGTTATTAACTTTAAGCCCTAGTTCCACGAGTTTGTTAGTCTCCTGTAATGCAGCTTTACATTCAGGCCCAGCCGACACACCTATCTGCTCAATGAGGTACAAGATCAGCAACCAAAACTCTATGAAAAGCAAAAACATGTCTACAAGTTTATTGAATCTTTTAAGTAAATACCTGTTGATCAAATTCAGGGAATTCATAGACAGCACGAACAACTGCAGAACTAGCAAGGCTACCACAGGTCAAATGAGGGAACTTAAGCCGGAACCAAGCACTCAAAGCTCCAGAATAAGACGCTCCGAAGAAGAACCATGGATTTTCAACATTGCCGCTTCTATTCAACTTAACATTCAAAGAGTCCTACATACACAACAACACATGATCATAGAATTATAGACGAAGCTTTTAGAGCATATAACCACAAGACTACTTGCCTGGTAATATTGACGGAAAGCAGCTAAATCGAATAGAGCTTGTTTAGATGAAAGATACTTGAGATTCTCAGTGGCTAATGAGTTAAACGGTGAGCTCTTTCCGTAGTAACGATGCTCTAGTGAAACAATGCCCGCTTCAAACTTCTTTGCTAACACCTAAACATGTTCAATACAGATTTTCAGATATTATCGATGTTAGGAGGAAAGATTAATCAATGTTTTATAAAGAACAAAAATTACACTTAAATAGTCGTTGGGGATTCCATTACAAGGGCCTTCTCCGCAGATTAACAGAAAGATTGGTCCGTCCCGAACTCGTAAATTGTCGAGATATTCATAGTATCGTTGTCTGAATTTACGATGATCCTGAGATGAAACAAATAATAAAACTATTCGAATTCCACAATTTCAAGCATAAACTTACTATTTATGATGAAATCGAGAGAATCCAATTTCAATAAAGCATGGAAAATCAAATAGAAATTGAACAAGAAATGAAATTGGGAAGATTGATTACGTAGGGAGAGTAATGATCTAGGGTTTGATTGAACCAGAGCTCGTCCCTCGTCAAATACTTGCTGCTTTCGGACAAACCATGAGATATCCTACGAGGTTGCAATAGTCCATGAGACAAGGTTGAATATGACAAGAACACCGTGAAGATGGTAAGTAAAGCAAAACCAATCTCCGACGACATTTTTTCGCCGTGAAAATCGATCTCCGGAAGTTTAAAGCAAATGGACAAAATAATGATTTATTTACTCTGTTTTTCTTTTCAGTTTTCTTTTTAATTTGAAAGGACAAAATAATGATTAGAAAAATGTTTCCCGGATTTACTACAAAAATCATTTTTTTATAACGCGTGGATTATAGTGCGGAATTCAAATGAATTTTAAATTGTTTTTTTTTTTTTTTTNCAATGAATTTTAAATTGTTTAAAGAAACATATTTTATTGTTTCTGAGTTCTTGAAACTTTACCCATTCTGCTCTCAGCGTACGAACAGTTTTCATTTTTTTCTCTTTCCAAGAAGAATCACACTCATGGCGACATTTCTCTCACATTCTTAGAGCTTGTTTGCATTCTGTTCTGTGCAACGGATCTATGGCCATGGGAACATCCTTGTTATTCCTTTTCTTCTTATTTTACGCTCCATTGTTCTTATCGGCAGATGATTCTCAAGCCGAGATTGATGCTCTCACAGCGTTTAAGCTCAACCTCCATGATCCTCTTGGTGCTTTAACTTCTTGGGATACTTCCTCTCCAGCAGCTCCTTGTGACTGGCGTGGCGTTGGCTGCACTAACCTCCGTGTCACTGAGATCCGTCTTCCTCGTCTCCAGCTCTCCGGAAGAATCTCCGACCGTATTTCGGGACTTCGTATGCTACGGAAGCTTAGTCTCCGTTCAAACTCCTTCAATGGTACGATTCCTCCTTCACTTGCTTACTGCACGCGCCTACTCGCCGTGTTTCTCCAGTACAACTCGCTTTCCGGGAAACTTCCGCCGGGGATGGGGAACCTTACTGCTCTTGAGGTCTTCAATGTAGCTGGAAATCGTCTCTCAGGGGAGATCTCTGTTGGTTTACCAACGAGTCTCAAGTTCCTTGACGTTTCGTCGAACACTTTCTCTGGTATGATACCAAATGGACTTGCTAACTTGACTCAGCTACAGCTCTTAAATCTCTCGTACAATCAGTTAACCGGCGAGATTCCGGCGAGCCTTGGTAAACTCCAGAGCCTTCAGTACCTATGGCTCGATTTCAATCTCTTGCAAGGGACATTACCGTCTGCACTATCAAACTGCTCCTCCATTGTTCACTTGAGTGCGTCGGAGAACGAAATCAGCGGCGTGATTCCCGCTGCGTTCGGTGCTCTTCCAAACCTCAAGGTCTTATCTCTCTCCAACAACAACTTTTCCGGTACAGTGCCGTTTTCTCTCGTCTGCAACACATCACTTAGGATTGTTCAGTTAGAATTCAATGCTTTCTCCGATGTCGTACGGCCTGAGAAGGCCAGCTGTCATACTGATCTACAGGTCTTAGATCTCCGGGAGAATCGAATCTCCGGTCGTTTCCCGATGTGGTTGACAAATATTTTGTCATTAACGAATCTTGATGTTTCTGGAAACTTTTTTTCCGGTGAGATTCCTCCGGATATTGGCAACTTGAAGAAATTAGAAGAGCTAAAGCTGGCTAATAACTCTCTTACGGGTTATATTCCAGTTGAGATTAAGCAATGTGGCTCGTTAGGTGTTCTTGATTTCGAAGGAAACCGATTAACGGGTCAGATTCCAGAGTTTCTAGGCTACATGAAGGCTTTGAAGGTTTTATCCTTAGGTAGAAACAGCTTCTCAGGTTATGTTCCTTCATCTTTGGTGAATCTGCAGCAGCTTGATCGGCTAAACTTAGGTCAAAACAAGTTGAATGGGAGTTTCCCAGTGGAGTTGATGGTCTTAAGGAATCTGTCTGAGCTGGATCTCAGTGGAAATCGATTTTCCGGGAAAATTCCAGTGAGTATCAGCAACTTGAGTAACCTCAGTTTTCTGAATCTGAGTGGGAATGGATTCTCTGGTGAGATACCAGCGAGTGTGGGGAATCTGTTTAAGCTTACAGCTCTTGATTTGAGCAAGCAGAATATGTCTGGTGAGGTTCCTGTTGAGCTCTCTGGTTTGCCCAACCTGCAAGTGATTGCATTGCAGGAAAACAACTTCTCTGGGGTTGTACCTGAAGGTTTTAGTAGCTTGGTGAGTTTAAGGTATGTGAACCTTACCTCTAACTCATTCTCCGGTCAGATACCACAGACTTTTGGGTTCCTTCGGTTGTTGGTTTCTCTCTCACTCTCAGATAATCACATCTCTGGGTCTATTCCACCTGAAATTGGAAACTGCTCTGCGCTTGAAGTTCTCGAGTTAAGATCAAATCGGCTAATGAGTCATATTCCAGCTGATCTCTCTCGTCTTCCACGTTTGAAGCTGCTTGACTTGGGTCGGAACAACTTGTCAGGTGAAATCCCAACAGATATCTCTCAGAGCTTGTCTCTCAACTCGTTGTCACTTGACCACAATCATCTCTCTGGAGTCATACCTGGATCTTTGGCTAGGCTATCTAATTTGACAAAGCTTGATCTCTCTACTAATAACTTAACCGGGGAGATTCCGGCTAGCCTTGGTCTTATTTCCAGTAAATTGGTATTCTTCAACGTCTCGAACAACAACCTTAACGGAGAGATTCCAGCTTCTTTAGGCTCAAGCATCAACAACCCATCAGCTTATTCAGGTAACACAGAGTTATGTGGGAAGCCATTAAAGAAGAAATGTCAAAGCAACACAGCTGCAGAGAAGAAGAAGAAAAGGAAAATGATTCTAATGATAGTTATGGCTGCAATTGGTGCTATTCTTTTGTCACTCTTCTGCTGCTTCTACATTTACACTCTCCTGAAATGGAGAAAGAAGCTGAAACAACAGTCTACAACGGGAGAGAAGAAGCGGAGTCCTGGTAGAACAAGCGCAGGTAGTAGAGTCCGTAGCAGCACGAGCCGGTCAAGCACAGAAAACGGAGAACCAAAGCTTGTCATGTTCAACAACAAGATCACTCTAGCTGAAACAATCGAAGCAACACGACAATTCGATGAAGAAAATGTTCTTAGCAGAACCAAATACGGATTGCTATTCAAAGCCAACTACAATGACGGAATGGTTCTCTCTATCCGCCGCTTACCCAATGGTTCACTCTTAAACGAGAACTTGTTCAAAAAAGAAGCCGAATTCCTCGGTAAAGTCAAGCATCGAAACATCACAGTCCTTAGAGGTTACTACGCTGGTCCACCAGATTTAAGGCTTTTGGTATATGACTACATGCCAAATGGAAACTTGTCTACTCTGCTCCAAGAAGCTTCCCACCAAGATGGTCATGTCCTGAACTGGCCAATGCGCCACCTCATAGCTCTTGGGATTGCTCGTGGACTTGGTTTCCTCCATCAATCCAATATGGTAAGCTATTCAATTCATGTATTTATCTTTATAGTTTGAGAATTTGAATTTTTAGTTTTAACATCATCTTGTGTTGTGTCCTCTAGGTTCATGGTGATCTCAAGCCACAGAATGTACTCTTCGACGCTGACTTCGAAGCTCATTTATCCGATTTTGGACTTGAACGTCTCACAGTTAGGTCTCCATCAAGAGCAGCAGTCACATCAAACACCATCGGAACTCTAGGCTACGTCTCTCCAGAAGCTACATCATCCGGAGAAATCACAAGAGAAGCCGACATATACAGCTTCGGCATTGTCCTACTCGAGATCCTAACCGGTAAAAAACCAGTTATGTTTACACAAGACGAGGATATAGTGAAATGGGTAAAGAAACAGCTTCAGAGAGGCCAAGTCACTGAGCTACTAGAACCAGGTCTACTCGAACTTGACCCGGAATCATCGGAATGGGAAGAGTTCTTATTAGGAATCAAAGTTGGACTTCTTTGTACGGCGACAGATCCTCTTGACCGACCAACTATGTCTGATATTGTTTTCATGCTTGAAGGCTGTCGTGTTGGTCCTGAAGCTCATTCTTCCGCTGATCCAACCTCGCAGCCTTCACCAACCTAACCGTTATTTTCCTTTTTTGTCTTCATGATTTGAATTTTTCTAGTCTTGAAAAAAACAAGTAATAGTATTAAATTATTCAGCAGTATTGGTCTTTGAAGCTTCTTTAATGTCTCTTTCTTGAAGATTACAAAGTCTTTTGTTTGAAAACCCAAAAAAAACAGGAATTAAATTGATGTTTATGGGGCCAGAGTAATTATAAGCCTCCGGATTATACGCAATGCATGCCAGAGACAGCTTTAACGAGTTAGACTAATTGTCCTTTGAAAATACACACAAAAAGAAAAAGCATAATTAAACAGATAATTACTCTCGTCATTAAGCTATAAATATATATTTGAGA
>OVAU01002566.1:0-12301 GCA_900406315.1 Biscutella laevigata subsp. laevigata
GAGAGAGGGTCTCTGTTTTTTGTTGTCTATTTGATTGTGAGATTGTGGTGATTGGAGCTAGAAAGGAGAGATAGTGTGATCTAGAGAGAGAGAGAGAGAGAGAGAGAGAGAGAGAAAGGAAAGTAAAGAGTCTATGTGGTTATATATAGTGAATGCTTCCAGAGTGAAACTGTGTATATATGTGGAAATGATGAAGGCAAGAGAATGAACTGGAATATTATTGAATATTGATTTATATATAGTACAAATTCATTTTTAAATAATTTAAATTTGTATTAATGATCTCAGTTTCGGGTAATGTGCAACTACTAGAATTGAATTATGATATACAAAAAATATGAGTGTAAATCATACATTATGTTTTTTTTTTACTACAATAATTAGTCTGAGTATGTGTTTGTGTATATGGAAATCGAATAACGACAAGATCTTTTGGAATATAGATCCAAAAACATTGAATATAGNACTTTTAAATGCATAACATAAGTTATATTAAAATAATTCGAGACAGATACTATTCTCCTCCGTTAGAAGTGGGTATTCGTCTAGTTGTATACGCACATTACATATATTACATAATGGTTTTTTATAAGAAATATGTTTTTTTTATGACATGTTGTAATAAAACTATAAAACAAGAGTTAGCGTCACATGAGTGAGAGAAAGAGAGAACAATAAATTGTACGAAGAAAAGCTGGTAATAGTGGGACTTGAGTCACAAGAAGAGGATTGATGTTTCTNTTTTTTTTTTTTGTTTTTTAGAAACAAGATTCATCCTTAATACAAGATTACATTAGGGCGAATCATCATAAACGTAGCTAGGGTTATATGTATATGAGTCCAGTGATAAAAATCCGATATTACTATTTGACTAGATGAGACTGATCAGTTATTCACATTGAACTCACCATGGGTATTCGGGTCCTATTAGGGTTTCACTTCTTTCTGCTTTTGGATTTTTTAAGTCTCAATAGCGTATTTTAGATATTTGGTTCCGATTCGGTTCAATACCATTTGAGTCGGTTTCAAGACTTTGATAAATAACCGATTAAGAACCAAAATAAATTCGAATCTAGTTAGGATTTATTACTTCTTACCAAAATGTACCCACATATAGTTTATCCGAATGTAGAAGAATATTTTGAATACTTATTCGGCCCTCGGTCAAGTATNTTTGCTTTGATCTAGAATGACTAGTATTCATATTTTAAAATTTAAGCATAATTGACAATATATATAATTTTATTTCAAAAATTTTGAATACTTATTCGGCCCTCGGTCAAGTATGAATTAGGTATTGATTATTTGGATTTACGAATTTAAGATCCAATAAATATATTTTATTGATACCATTTCGGTTCAGTACCACTTATTTCAATTTGTTATCGGTTTGTCTCTTTGGTATCCCACCCATTTAAGCAGTAGCCTTTGCCTTGAATTAAACTACTTCAATTATAGTTTTTATTTCTAAAGATGGAAATTTCTAGAACGTATCAACCTTAATTAATTCTTTGGCTTTTAGTTTTCAAAATTTGATAGAAACGACTAAATTAGAAGCATGGTCATGTCTCATGGAAGTATAATTGAACAAGTGGTGGACAATTAAACAAAGAGTTTGATTGTTTTGAAATGAGAACATAAGTTTTGTTTGTATGTAAGAAAATCATTTGTGAGTGTTTGGAGAGAAAGGAACAGAGAGGGAC
This sequence comes from Biscutella laevigata subsp. laevigata, assembly GCA_900406315.1. Lineage (NCBI taxonomy): Eukaryota > Viridiplantae > Streptophyta > Magnoliopsida > Brassicales > Brassicaceae > Biscutella > Biscutella laevigata. Next base: position 1,704 of record OVAU01002566.1, read on the forward strand.
GGGGAGGTAAAGTGTTTCTTACGATTAATAATAATTTGTGAAATTGAGACAAAAGAGTAGACAGACAGCTTTGGGTCTCTAATAATATTCCACATGTTTTCACTTATGTGTTTCAATATAACTCGTTCAGAATTAAATACACTATTATTTATGAACCATTTTTGTGTACTTTCTACTCTTTTTCTATTGGTTAATTTTCACTTTGCCCATGTCTTGTTTATTTCCATGTAACCTATGGACGTGGTTATGTTTGGTCCTCAATTAGTTAAGGGCCATACAAAAATAAAAACTTTTCTTAATGTTTTGAAAGTTTTTTTTTTTTTAACTATCATCCACAAAATCACAAAAAAACTTCAAAATTTGAAATTTTAATAAAATATTTTGAAATTTTAATAAAATAGGTCATCATCAACAAATAAATATAATTCTTCAAAATGCAAAATTCATAATGTTTTAGAAAATTTCTTAATATTTTAAGATTTATGAACACGCTTACAAAGTAAAAAAAAAAAATCTAATGATTTACTAAACCTTTTAAATTTTGGTGGTATATCTTTGGAGTATATAACTTCTCAAAATATCAAATTTTAATATATTTTTTTTACTTTTTTTTGTGAATTATTATACATTATATAAACATAATTTATACTTTTTCTAAGATTTTCTTAACTATTATCTATTGAATTGATATTATTTCTAAAAGTACAAAAATATAGTATTTTAAAAAATCATTTAAATTTTATAAATATTATCCATTGAATTAATATTTAAAAATATAAAATTCTACCGATGTTTAAAGTTGTACTGCAACTATTTCATCACAGATTTGCAACACCTAATTATTCTGTTTGATGTAACTTCTCAAAAGGAAACCCACATAAATGGATGAAGTAGACCCATAAAAATGGAGATCATGATAATCATAGTCTTGAGAAGCCTCTCCTACGAAAGTTGAGAATTAGGAAGACTTTGTGTGGTCTTTATACCCCAATTGACTGAAAACATGTAAGTTTTTCAATGATCTTACCCACTAAAACTCATTCTGCAACCATAAAGCCTACACAGTTCACAAAGACTCTTGAAGTAGTGAGTTAAAAAGAACAAAATCATTTTATCCTCACTTCTTATGTATACAAAGAGATCTGTGTGAATCGTATTCCTCAAACACAAGATTTTATCATCAACTTCAGATAAAATCTTTGGCTTTAAAAAACCAACTACAAATTTGTTATTCTCTCAACAGCTTAGATCATCAATACATATAGATCAAGTTCCAAATGAAAAAAAGGTTCACATATTCTCTCATAACAAATACGTTTCGCTGCATCATCAACGTGTTCCTTGACATTAAGTGACCATTGAACTTTTATCTGCCTATTACAACATTAACCAGAGCTCCAACACTCTAGTTTTTTCCCTCCTTCGTTGAGTAACTTAGAGGTTACAAAATTCAACTTACGTGGAATCACTACACAATAATACAACGACCAGTTTATATATACAGAAAAGAGAGTCCAATCCGACAGGAAACAAACAAAAAAGTACAGGTTCAAGTTGAACAGTTCAACACATAACTCCATTTGTCAAACCCGAACCCATTTCTTCAAAATGTTCAACCAATCCAGGAACTGAACAATATATACATAACCGCAAACACAGAGTATATTGGCTACTTAAGCGCAGCTAGGTTGTCGTTTTGAGGCTGCGACCACCGAGAAGAAAGCTTCAAGATCCGGCGGCTGAAAATATCCATTTTTTGGCGGTTCCATTCTCTTTCCAATATGTACCGATCTCTTCCTTCTCAACGGCGGCGGACACGGTGGATCTGCTGGTATCCGGCACTCATCACGTGTTGGCGTCGTGCATCCAATGTTGTAGTCATCATCAACGATCACTGTTTCTCCGGCGTAGCTATCCATTGTTTCTCTCTTCTCGCACGTACACTCTCCTAAAGAGTCCTTTTGATTGCTTCTTTATCACTCTTGGTTTTCAAGGCGCGTAGCTTGTTCTGGAAGTTGCTAATACATTAATTTACTACGGTCTAGAAACTGCCACGTGGAGAAACATATTGCGCCACGTGCTAGAACGTAAGTCAATTTAAGTAGGAAAAAGCTGCCACACATTTACACTTGAGTTTGACTGAACAAAGGCCCATTGTTGAAGCCCACTAGTATTAGCTAGGCCTCTTTAGATCGAATCGGTTTTCTTTCCGGTAAATTATAATCTAGACCGGTTGGTTTATAGTTAAAGTTAAACCGGTTTGAATTATCCACGGAACAGAACATATTATCGTATGTTGGAGTCTTGAACGCGTTGGTGTCTTGTCTCCCAAGCAGAACAAAAAGTCATATTAAATTGCTCTCAACCAAAACAATCACATAAAAAATCCTAAATTTCTTTCTGGGCTCTTGATTTTTCGATCGCCAGCATCTTCACTTCCGAAAAGCTTTTTATTTATTCAATAGATCTCCGATTTCCGTCTGCATCTATATGTTTTTTGAGCTCACTTTTATTCGTCTTGATATTCTTTGACAATGATATTCTCTAAGCTTGGTTACTCCCTCGCTCGATCTTCTCGTTCTAAGGTTTCGTTTGATTCTCACGTTTTTAATGCTTGTTAATTTTGTGTGTTTATTTCCTAATTCTTTTAAAATGTTAATGAATTTAGGGATTAGTGTACGGCGCTGGTGTGAGATCGGCGATTCAAAATGAGGTGAAGCTCCGAGCGCCGCCGACACTTGAGTCAGCCGCCAATCAGGTGGATGGTGGATTAGAGTTTCTGAGGCGGCACTTTTCTTCTTTGCCTACTCGAAAGGGACTTGGTGATTTGAGCCGCGGTTTTGCTAACCCTCGATTGCGTCGGTTATTCTCTAGCGAAACCCCAAAGAAGAAGAGTATGCATCTAAAAATTAGTTGGTTTGGTTCAATAGACAGAAATATACTTGATGTCTCTCCAAAGCTATACGTCTATTAATCTTACAGATAATTCGTGCCCATTTGTTTCTGTTTTCTTATCGATGCTTTTGTGCAGATTACCAAAATTATTATCCAAAAAATACTAAGCAAGCACCCAAGAATGAGCAGAAATCCGAATCAGGAGGTGACATTTTGTGCAACTTTCCCAAATTTGTTCATCTTTAGGCCTTTGATTATGAACACTCAAAATTTGCTAGATTTTACTGATAAAGTAATCAGTATTATCGAGCCTTCTTTGAGGATTGTAGTAATTGGTTATGTATTTGTTGCAATGCAGAGGGTTCAAAGAAAAATGAAAATGAGAATTTTGGGGATATGTTCACCAAGGAATTCCAAAATATGTTAATTCCTCTGATGGCCATTGCTTTAATCCTTTCTTCTTTCTCGTTTGGTTCCCGAGATCAGCAACAGGCAAGCATGTTTAACCAAACTTTGTTTATCCTGGTTGGATCTATTTATCCTTGTTATGTTTAACTAAACTAATTTTTGGTGTTATATGTTGGTTCAGATTAGTTTCCAGGAGTTCAAAAACAAGCTTCTTGAGCCGGGTCTAGTGGATCACATAGATGTATCTAATAAATCAGTTGCGAAAGTTTATGTGAGGAGTTCACCAAAAAACCAAACAACTGAAGAAGTTGTTCAAACTCCGGGTGGAGTTCCTGCTAAAGGACGTGGTGGTCAGTACAAGTACTTCTTTAATATTGGTAGTGTTGAATCATTTGAGGAGAAACTCGAAGAGGCCCAAGAAGCATTAGGCGTTGATTCTCATGACTTTGTTCCTGTCACCTACGTCTCTGAAATGATCTGGTACCAGGAACTGTTGAGGTTTGCACCGACTTTGCTTCTCTTGGGTACCTTAATTTATGGGGCAAGGCGGATGCAAGGTGGAATTGGAGGGTTAGGAGGACCTGGTGGGAAGGGCGGACGTGGAATTTTCAACATAGGGAAAGCTCAAATAACCAGAGCAGATAAAAATTCGAAGAACAAGGTTAGTATATCAATCGTTTCGCTTTCTTGATGCTCTTGTGATTTACAACTCATCTTTTTCTCTCTTTTTTCTCCAGATTTATTTTAAAGATGTTGCGGGATGTGAGGAGGCTAAACAAGAAATTATGGAATTTGTGCATTTCCTTCAGAATCCGAAGAAATATGAAGAGTTGGGAGCTAAAATCCCAAAAGGTGCGCTTTTAGTTGGCCCACCAGGGACGGGAAAGACCCTGCTAGCAAAAGCCACTGCAGGTGAATCTGCTGTGCCATTTCTGTCGATATCTGGCTCAGATTTCATGGAGATGTTTGTTGGTGTTGGGCCTTCCAGAGTCAGAAACTTGTTTCAAGAGGCTCGACAATGTGCTCCTAGCATAATATTTATCGATGAGATTGATGCAATTGGTCGTGCTAGAGGACGTGGAGGTTTTTCTGGTGGAAATGATGAGCGTGAAAGCACTCTGAATCAGTTGCTAGTGGAAATGGATGGTTTTGGTACTACCGCTGGGGTTGTAGTACTTGCTGGGACTAACAGGCCGGATATACTGGATAAAGCTTTGTTAAGGCCTGGGCGGTTTGATCGTCAGATAACAATAGACAAACCTGATATTAAAGGCCGTGATCAGATATTCCAAATATACTTGAAGAAGATCAAACTTGATCACGAGCCCTCATATTACTCACAAAGGCTCGCAGCTCTCACTCCCGGATTTGCTGGAGCTGATATTGCCAATGTCTGTAATGAGGCGGCTCTTATTGCTGCGAGACACGAAGGCGCAACAGTTACCATGGCTCACTTTGACTCTGCAATCGACCGTGTTATTGGTGGTCTAGAGAAGAGAAACAGGGTATGTGCTTTTTGCCTTGCCAACAAATAAAGCTCGACTGTTAATAACCAATTTTGTTTACTATGAATACGATCTTTTTTGGTTCTTTCATGACAACAGGTAATAAGCAAGCTGGAGCGTCGTACAGTTGCGTACCATGAATCTGGCCACGCGGTTGCTGGGTGGTTCCTAGAACATGCGGAACCATTGCTGAAGGTGACTATTGTTCCTCGTGGCACAGCAGCTCTTGGGTTTGCCCAGTACGTTCCAAATGAAACCTTGCTCATGACGAAAGAACAGCTCTTCGACATGACTTGCATGACTCTTGGAGGCCGCGCAGCTGAACAGGTAAATCCTTTTATCAGCTTCAACTCCTTTTGGTTGTGAGACTAGTAGTGTCAGAAGGATCACAGATAAGAACAAATCTCGAAAAGTTGCTCAAGATCATAGATAAGAATACGTACACATGCTTACTTGGTTGGTAGACAGAGATCAAAAAGTTAGTTTAGATGTTTTCTCTCACGCAGTTTGTATGATGGGCCTTGAACATGCAGGTATTGGTAGGGAGAATCTCAACTGGCGCTCAGAACGATCTGGAGAAGGTGACCAAGATGACGTACGCACAAGTGGCCGTGTACGGATTCAGTGACAAGATAGGATTGCTCTCATTTCCACAACGTGAAGATGAATTCTCCAAACCATACAGCAACAGAACCGGTGCATTGATAGACGAAGAGGTCCGAGAATGGGTGGGAAAAGCTTATAAGCGAACGGTTGAGCTGATCGAGGAACACAAAGAGCAAGTGGCTCAGATCGCTGAGCTCTTGCTAGAGAAAGAGGTTCTGCATCAGGAGGATCTTGCTAAAGTTTTGGGTGAGCGTCCGTTTAAGTCGACCGAGACTACTAATTACGACAGGTTCGTATCTGGATTTGAAGAGACGGAGAAGGAGACTGTGACAGTAAAGCCTGTGGAGGATGATGGAGCGCCACCGCTTGAGCCACAGGTTGTTCCGACGTAGACAAGCAGAGGTTACTCATTGTAAATTTAATCGAAGGCAATAACAAAACACGATACTGTCTGTATCTTCCTGTTTTAGAGTGGATGGATTGTTCTATGGGGAGAAGTAACCTTTTCAAGTTATAAAATACTTATATTTATTGGATCTTACACACGTCTGTTCTGAGTTTCTGAGAGACAAACATGTTCATCTCAAACCAAAGATTTCAGTTAGCCTTTTATAAAGTGTTTAGCTTCCGGTACAGTAGCATATCATAGTACATGGCAAAAGCTAAAGAAAAATAAGTGTAAAAGAAAACAAACAAACAAACACAAAAAAGCTAACAAGGGACCCAACAAGAAGAAGAGAAGAGTATACGACCTTTCCAACCTTGCAAGAACCAATTACTATCTTCATCAAGAACAAAGTCTTTATGATAACCCCATTTCTCCATCTTCTCCCTAAATGTCTCCACAAGCTCTGCCTCCACAGGCTTTTGTCTAAATCTAGCTCTCATCATCCTCACTTGCCACTGCTTATACGTCTCTGGTCTCTCCACTCTATCTACTCCTTCACAAGCTATCACGTTCATCACTTCTCTCCCGTAAAACTCCCCTTCGAAATGTATCCTCTCAGGGTTTTCTCGGGATAGAGTCGAATCAAACATGTCGAAGAGCGATGAGTAGTGAAACAAAGCTTCTTTGAAACGTGTGGTGAAGAACGGAGCGTTAAAAGAACCGTTAACTGTTGAGGGGAGGAAAACGTCAGGGTTCATGTCTCTGATCAGTTTTAAGAATCCATCTCTTGGACAATCTTCTTCACCTGGAGTCACATCTCGAAGATTCTTGAGTCGGAGGACTGTATTAACCGCAAGAACTTCGTTTGGTCGGATTTTAAACTCCTCAATCTTGATTGTTTCCCAGTTCTTGGAAGCAATAGCATTGTATTCGAATGGAACATTAAACCGTTTGCAATACTCTGTTAGTCTACGACCTGTGTCCTCTATTCTTTCCGTTGGACGAAGCCCGTTTTGAGGAAGCTCCACGCCCGTAACCCGTAGCTTCCTTGGCCCGGTTTTGCTCTTGGATATGTTCTGTATAAACATCGGCCATTGGAAACCGTAAAGGATCCCAAAATCAATGATATGAAGAACAGAAGCATTCTTGGCAGCATCAAGAATCATCTTGTTGGAGTAGAAGTACATCAAAGTCATGAATGGAGACGCAGACAAGAAAACTTTATAGGATTTAAGAATCTGAGCAGCTGTTCGTTTCTTTGAGGTAATGGAATCGTAATAACTCTGGATTGTAGCTCCTGTGCTACCTGCAAGACGAGCTTCAAGCGCATTGGCAAAGAAATGAGCTAGTCTCTGTGATGCTTCACCGAGAGGTGAACATTGTTTCCTTATCTGCCTTAGCAAATCATCAGCTGTAATCTTATCTCCTGCGGAAATCGACTGTGCACATAAAGTGAGAAGTGTTCGGAAATCAATTGCTTGACTCTTCTTCTTCCCACGGCCTCCTTTCTTAGCTTGAACATTGCTAGAACATTTCTTGGGACCTTCGGTGATTTGCGGATCGCGTTGACAATCAAGAAGCAAAACCTTATCAAACAATTCTGTTAGCTTCCCATCTTCTACATTCACTGCAAATTGCTTACTACTTCTCGTTTCCTCTAGATCTTGTTCTTCTTCTTCTCTCTCGTGATGATTCTTCCTAGCTCTTGAGTAGCTAGACAATCCTTTCTCTTCTTTGACTGTAACCACTCCTTTCTTGAAAATCCATTGATCGGTATTAGGAAGAAACTTACTAGCTTCCTCTAAACCTCTCTTAAACTGCAGAACTGATTCTGCATCACTAAAAATACTTCTTACAAGAATCTCATTCGCTGGCTGCCCGAATTGACTGCTTCCACGCAACGTGTTCGATTCTTGAAACGATACAACACTAGAATCCAGAAGAGGATCATACAACACTTCAGTCTCGTCAGAATTAGTTGCTGATTCGATGCGTACACTAGAATTACTGCTGCTACTATTCCAATATTCACTACTGGTACTAATCATCGAACTAGGAAGAAGACAGGATTGAGATTGAGAGTCTCTGATCACTTGCTGCAACATTTCTTCTGTTTGTTGGAGAGCAAAGGAATCGTAGAACTCAGACTCTTCTTCCATAAGAAGCTGGTTAACGTATTTCAAAAGGGTATTCTCAGAGTCCATCTCATCAGATGGAGGAGAGTAGTGATGATGATGATGATGGTCTTGATCTTGTGTTATTGGAATCCAATGATCTGTGCGTATATCGAAATCACTAGACGAAGGAACACCGAATCCATGATCTTGAATCGGATTTGGCAAGAAACTAACATCATAATACTCGAAACCGTTGACCTTCGAAGAGAAATTCGATTCCATTATAGAAAAAAACAACAAATCCTCCTTGATTAAGAATCCTAATTCACTGAATTTGGTGTGTAAAAACCTCTACCTACAAGAACAACAGATTTACAATAAATTCAGTTAGCAACGAAATAAGAAGAAGATGAGAACTTGAGACAACATTGCTTACATCTGAAGAAGTGGGATTATAGGTAAGTGGACAACAAAAAAGGTGTCAACTTTTTAGATCATTAAGATAAAGGAGATATATGCACATGAAGATGAATATGCAATTAAGCAAATTGCGTGAGAGGCAACAAGAGAAAGTGTAGGAAAGAGAGAGAGAGAAAATGAGGAAGTTTCTCGGGAAAAGAGAAGGGGACAAGACCAGTCTTGCGATCCGTACGAGAAGTCAAAACCTAAATTTGTCGGCTGATTTGACTCGTTGCCATTTTTGGGCTTGGGTCCAGCTTTGTCTTAATACAAATCTTAATCATCTTTTTATTACAACTAGTTTTTGGGATTCTGATTCATCATTACTTTTTATAATCCTTATGTTGTTTGACTAATAAAGGAAACTTAACTGATCCATTTGTTCATTGATTACTTCTATATTCAATTTGAATATGTCAAAAATGTCGTTAACTGGTTGTGGTTATCGGTTAGCAATACTATTTATTATGTGTGAATTTCAATTTTTTATTAGCGTATGGATTTATATTTTTTTGTGAGAGTTTGGATCGAACAAAAAAAATTTAAAAACATTTGAATATGTCAAGCAAATTATCTCTGAATTTATTTTGTGATATGATTTTTTAATACATTTTCAGAAGTTCTGACAAGATTAAGTACAAACCACTAATTAAGTGTGAATGCAAGTTTTAATATATTATTATGACAAGGTCATATACTAATATTTGGTATCCGACCTTCGAGCCCACCAAACTCATTAGTATGATATTTTCCGTTTTGAGTCATCCAGACCAGCACGGTTTTGTTATTGGGCACCTTCCCAAAAAGCTTCATAATAATTGGTTTGGTCTCTCTTATATATATCAGTCAAACTCTGGCTAAACTTCTAATGTGGGATATATGAGACCTAAACTTCCAATGTGGGATATATGAGACCTAAACTTCCAATGTGGGATATATGAGACCACACCTGGGTCTCACACTTTTCCTCGCGTTTTTTAACCCAGTCACCGTAGGTGCTTCTTCTCCCTCCTCCGCCGGCGGCCGCCTCAACGTCGGTGTGAGGAGGTCTCGTTAATCTCGTAGCTGTTTGCTCTCTCTCTTTCTGTTTTTGCGGAGAGGCAGTCTTCTGGAGAGGCTCCCGTGATGCTTCCTCCCGGTAGTGTTTCTCCCCTCCGGCGGTGAAGCTCTCCGGTGGTGGTTTCTACTTGCGGTGGGTCGTTTCTACGAAAGCTTTACTTCGTGCTCTGCTTTTGTTTAGTGTTTTAAGCTTCTTTGGCGGACCAAAATCTCTCCTCCTTCTCGATCTGGTCTCTGCCGCCGTCGTAGGGGTCTCTACTCGCTCCGGCGACCGTAGATTATCCCGGTTTGTCTCCGATCTGTCCTCTTGTGCTGGTCCTCTTTTGACCTTCCTCAAGTCTCTTCGACTATTGTGATATGGTATGTGGTTTCCTTTTGGCAGGTGCGTGTTGTCTCAGTTTCGGTTGGCTTCGTGGGTTTTGTTTGGCTTTAGAAGTGCTTCTATTGCGGTGCTTTTGAGAGGCTTGATCTGGTTAGGTTGGAGAGGGTTGTGTCCCGGATTAGCTTGGTTTAGGTTAGGCTAGTGTTTGGGTTTGTTTAAGGTGGGAACCGCCTCTTCTAGCAAGTTGGCTTAGCTTTCCAGGATTGAGTTATGTTCGATTTGTTGTGGAGGCTCGCTCTGGGTTTGGCCTGGGTATAGCGGTATGTTGGTCTTGCCTTGGTTTCTTGCTAATTCGGTTTACCCGTTCAAGATTTCTAGAGTCTTCTCTTCATCTGCAGTTGCTAGTGGTTTCACTCACAAGATCGGGTGGGCATTACACTAGTCTTTGGCGCTTCAAGACTCTAAATAATCTGGCACCATCAGTTCCATCTCAATCCTCGTCTTCAGATTCGTATATCTCTTTCTGTGTGTTATATCTATAGACGTTCTTGTATGGATCTCCTTCTGGTAGTATTTTAGTTTCTGGGGTTCTGTTTGTGAATTGTCGGCTTAGCCCACAAGATTATTTGTTTTAATCGTCGTGCTTTTCGTTTTCTTATTATTGTATCGGTTATATTAATGCTTTGACACATTATATTTCATCTCTTTTTGTGTGAAAAAAAAATCAGACACTCTGTCCCTTTCAAATGGTTTCTACATCAAACTATTTATGTACTTTTTTTTTTATCAACAAATATGTAAGTGTTAAAGAAAAGACGTAAATAAATATGAAATTTACC
>OVAU01002567.1:0-12301 GCA_900406315.1 Biscutella laevigata subsp. laevigata
TAATACAAGTCAAAACCAATATACTACGAAAATATGTTGAGCTTTTGTGTCGAAATATGGTTTTAATGCGCATTTTTGATGATTTGTATGTACAATCGGTGTTTTTTGGTCACCGTTTCGTGGTTACCAAATAAGCTAACTGATACATTAGCCAAATTCCTCTAATCCATAAGCTAACTGATACATCATGTCTAAAACACTTTGATAGTTTCTAAACATGATTTGGGAGAAAAGATAAAATAGAGAAATGAAATCAAAGCAAGACAATGATTAAGGAAAATAAATTTGATAGATTAACTAAGAAATCTCAACACAAAAGCATACAAAAAAGAGTAAGAAAACTAGAGAGAAACTAAGATAAAAAAAATAATAGAAGAGTTTCCAGGGTTTTAGTTATTGGCCCCCTTAAATAGTTAGCCAATTTACAACTTAGAAAAAGGAAATAAGACTTGGTCTTTATTGGTTCCGTAACAAGTGCACCGGTCAAGTGCAGTGGTCAAGTGCACCGTTGTGAGTGTGCACCGATCGGGGGTGTGCCTCTGCAACTGGTCGGTGCTACTCCTGCTTAAATATGCGGCTTTGCACCGTCTAAGTGCACCGGTGTGTGCACCGGTGTGTGCACCGGTGTGGATGCTCTGGTCTGGTGGTCAACTCTGAAAATGTTGACTTTTCTGTACTTTTGCTTCTTTTGCACCCTTTTGATCCATTTTTCGGTTTAAGCTCGATTCTTCATCTGAAACTTAAGATGCAATGCAATGCAACCTAAAAGACTCTAAATGCAACATAAAACTAATGAAACACGAATGAAAACCGAGTATTAAAACCATGAAAATTGATGCATATCACGCGGGGTAAAGATCCTGCCTCACAAGGTAGACTTCAAAGATCTCCTTGATGGAAAGAAGACAATCGAAGAAGTGAAAGCCATCATGATTGAGGAAGAGCGTGCTTCAAAACCCATGAAGAAGCTACCCAAGCAATCTAATCCAGGAAGATTTGCAATCTCCTATGAACTCAATGGGAAAATCATGCAAAAATCCCTTTGTGATTTTGGTTCCTGTTAAAATATCATGTATAGGCAGGTAGCAAACAGGTTGGGAGTGAGAACACTTCACCATGTGGAGTCAGTTTCCAGTTCGCAGATTCCTCTCGAGCCAAACCCGATGGCATATGGGAGAACGCACCAGTCATACTTGGAGGATGCTTGATCCCTATACACTTATATGTCCTGGATATGGAGCGCCAGCCGAGTAATGTACTTCTCCTTGGACGACCTTTCCTGGCAAGTGTGGGTGCTGTTTTCAACCTACCAAGGAACAAAATCGTGTTCACCTACATCTCCAGAAATTTCTTCTTCACACCTATACCCGACAAAGAACCATGTAAAGCTTTGTTCTCTGTTGAAATTGTGGAAGTATATAGCGGTAACATTTCAGGTGAGGCAAAACCGGTTCGAAAAAAGAAAACTAGGAGAGGAAAGAAGAAGAGGAAGGTTCGTTCTGGTACAGAGGAACTGGTTGAAGTAGAGGCCATCTTCGTAGAAGGCACTGTCAGACCACTGAGGCTAAGACATCAGAGAACTCCTCTGAGAGCATAAGCGAGAGCAATGTCAAGGAAGTTTTGGATGGAGACATTAACGAGTCTGAACATCAAGTTGCCAAGAAGAAGAGGAAAGCTAGGAGGGGAAAGAAGAAGAAATAGAAGGCAGCTTTTGTTGAGATCAAGGAATCCTTGGATGTAGAGACTAACTCTGAGGAGGTAGATGTTTCTAACTCTGTGGGTGCTAAGGAAGTTGATAGGACAGCTGATCTAGATAGCCTCCCACCCACCCCTGCTGCAACAAAGAAGGAACGCCGAAGAAAGAAGAGAGCAAAGAGTATTATCCTCAGGGAACCCAATAAAGCTATTGCTAGAGGTCCTGTTGTAAAATTGACCCCTTTCAGATGCGATGGAGAGAACTTGAGTTAACTTGATCCTATTATTGTCTAGTTAGTTGGAACCTAGGTGGTTCGACAATAATCATGATTTGATTGCAATGCTTGTATGTTTTTGTCTTGGCAATAAGAAGTATAACATTGGGTGGGTTTGTATACTCGTTACAGGGTATTTTGAACTTGAAAGTCGAATATTGAGATATGTTTGCTGATGTTTTAAATCGTTTAAAAACCTAGTACTCAGGGAAAGGAAAGATCGAACTCTTAAATTGTTCGATCGAACCCCTGAGTTGTGCTTACATAGTGCGATTGTACCCATGGAAGTTCGATTGAACCCCTGAGGCGGATCTGCATAGTTCGATCGGACCCACAAAGGTTCAATCTAACCCTCCCCTTATAAAAAAAAAGAGAAGAAAAAGGAAATAAAAGGGGAAGAGAAAAATAAAAGAAAAGGGAGAAACGAAAAGAAAAGAAACTAAAGAAGAAACACATAATTATGTTTCGATGAAAATCGTTTGTTTCGATTCAGTCGGGTAGATGATTCCTGCTGCTAGGTAGTATGTTAGGTCAAGGCCCTCACTTACTCGCTCTCTCACATGATTTTGCATAATGATATGACCCTTTTGGCAAAATTCTTGTTGAGTACCTCAAACACTCTAACCTCACCATCACATAGCCTCCCTACATCATAACCGAACCCTTTTTCTCTGATTGAAAAACTCCCTGACAAGTAACTCACGCCCTCTTTAATGAATGTAGTGAGTCAGCTGATTAGAATGCAGAATCTATTCAGGTGGAGGTTCAGAGTATGGACAGGCTTGGGCGGTCATCGTGGGGATTTTGGGACAATGTGTGATCTACAGGTTGTTCTTAGACTATGGTCAACTGAGGAGAGTAGATTTCCTGCGACTTCCCTTTTCTTGGATCTGTCTTTACTTCAGGACAAGCAAAGGTTCAAATCTGGGGAAGTTGATATGTCCTGTTTTTAGGGTTTCAATCTCATCTTTTGATGGGATTTTAAACCCCTTTTCGAGATATTAATGTGCTTTTGGAGCCTCTTTGTCTCCTTTCAGGATTTCACAAGTCTGGAGAGGAATTTTGGGAATAGAAGAGTTCGGGGCATTTTTGGACGAAGTTCTGAAGAAGTCAATTCCGCCCAGACTACAATTCGATCAAACTCCCCCAGGGTTCGATCGAACCTTCACTCCAAGCCAGACTTGTTGGGCCAGATCCGCAAAGAATGAGGTCTAGAAGGGATTGAGGCCTAGTTCGATCGAACCTCTCTGAGTTCGATCGAACCCGATTCAAGGTGAAGTTTTTCGAACTGAAGTGAGAAAACCGAGATCCGTATGAGAAGATCAAGTTGGTTAGATCGAACCACGCCAAGGTTTGATCTAACCTCGAAGGCGACTTTCCCAAAAGTTTCGTTTTCAAGCCCAAGCCCACTTGTTCCCTGATGACGTCACTAGATCATATAAAAGCACAAGAGAAACACGAATTTTGCAGGCTTTTCCTTATTGTTTAGTTTTATTGTTTTTTTGCAACTAGGGTTTTATTTTGATTTGCTAGGGGAGGTAGATTTAGAATTGACAACTTTGTATCTCGAACCCCTGTTTTGATTATATTTGAGTATTATTTCATGCTTTCAATCATGCCTTGTTTGATTGCCTTGATTATGTCTGAGTAGATCATTAGATCGGATCTAGGGTTATACAAAAGGGACTGCTAGGTTTCATGTTCAGATTAGGTTTACAGAGAAGATGAATCGAGTACTTTAGGAGCTGATTTGTAGCTTGGGTTCGACCTGACAAGTTGGACCTAAGGCTTAGGACGATTCAAGTCTAACAAATAACAACTGAATCACCCATATCAGCATCTAAGGGATTCTTAAGAATCCTCTCTTAACTACTGATTTGAAGCCCGACTTCGATCTGACAAATTGAGTCTAGGGCTAAGGACGATTTGAGCCTGACAAGCACCAAATCAAATCGCCCAAGTCAGTAATTAAGAAAGTCTGGAATTGATAGGTCTAGCCTGACAAGCAGGGTCGATCAGCCCTAGTGAGCCTCAATTAGACCTTGTTTAACCATAATCGCCTAGTTCGATGGGATAACATTGAAGCTGATTACCAGGATTTCTAGGTTCTCGGGAGATAGCATTTGTGACGTTGCTAGCACCTGAAGGACACTAGTGTGCTTCATCTCCAAGGGTGTGCTCACCGGTGATGGCTTTCTTCCTCATTGCCTTGCGAGGGTTCCTTAGTCGCCTGGCTCTTCGTTCAGATTACTCTCAGGTAGAGTCTTAGATAACATGATCAGCGTTCATCATCTTTACCTTGTGCTAAATCGAGTCCCCTTTGACACTAGTCTTACCATTGCTAGTCCTTTTTTTCCTTGGTTTCAGCATGCTCGTCGTTAGCTGACTCCTTCAAGTTATCATCGGGTGGATCATCTACAATCTTTGCACACAAAAGCTGGCTAGTTAAGGCGGCTTTCTTTCCTATCACTGTGGTGCAGTACTCTCGGATGCGGTCTTTCCCTAGATGCAGGCTAGCAATGCCTTTCTTGACATCAACGATCGCCCCAACAGTTGCCAGAAATGGTCTTCCCAAGATGACCAAGCTATAAGGCTCTCCCTTTATTTCCAATACCACAAAGTCGGTTGGAATCTTTTCCTTCCCAATCCTTACTGTGAAATCCTTCAGCATTCCTACTGGCTTTCACACAGATCCATCAGCTAGTTTTAGAGATATCCTTCAAGGTTCAAAGGAAACAAAACCGATTTTCTTAGCAATATGCAATGGCATGATGATGACACTTGCACCTAAATCACATAAGCAGTTATTATTATGAATGGATCCTAAGGTACAAGGGAGAGTGAAACTCCTTGGGTCTTCAAATTTGTCAAGATCATTGTCAGCTTGAGTGACTGCCTTGTGGCGACTGGAAATGGGAGTTTAGGCACATCGGGAGGCCGTTCATGGGTTCGTTCGTTTGGATGAGTATCCTTTTCGCTAGCAACTTTCCCTTTCCTTTCGCCCTCATTACTCAAAATACGAACCCCCTATCCAGTTTCTCATCGTCCGCGATGAGAAGTTGTGTATGGACGGAGCTGGCATACGCCATGGTAACGGGTTCCTCTTTGCTTGGTAGTTGATCTGTGAGTATCTTGGAAATGTGTTCCAGTTAGGTCACTTTGCTGTTGAGAACGGTCAATTTAGTGGTGAGTTTGATCACTTGGTTGTCCATGTCGTCCTTGTGTGACCATAGTTCAGTTATTTGATTGTCGAGAACATTCTTATGGGAGGTTATGCGTTTGAGCTTGGTGTTGGTGTCTTGTTGGAACGCGTGGATTTCCTGGGAACACATTGAATGCGAGTTTATTTTTTGTCTGTCCTTCCAAGAGTAGCTTCAGCATGCGGTTAGTTTCACTACTTGGATAAGTGAGTGAGGGTCAGCGACATGAGGCATAGTTGGAGAGTAGCCTTGATGGTTTGGCATGGCATAGGTGTTGGGGTAGTGAACCCCCTGGTGATGACGCAGAGCAGTCTCGTTCATTATATCTCAAGTGTACAAGTAGAGTCAAAGCTGAGAAAAAAAGTATTAGTAAACGGAATTAAAACCTAGTCCCTAGAAAACTCAAAGAAATAATGGTAATAAAAAATCCCGATAACGGCAAGGGCGCCACTCTCCCACTATTGGTTAATGGGAAGTTAAGTCTTTTGTCAAATGTAATGGTAAGTAGATACAAACAATAATTGGGGGTTGATTACTCACTAATTCTATGTAGAGAGTATGTTAAGTCTAGATGCAATATAGAGGATGCCTTATCATTAAACAACTCTATTAAAAAAACATAAGCAAATGCAAGCAAATTGAGAAAAGTCAACTTAAGATCACAAAAGTCAACGAGAACGATTTAACCAAAATATAAGAGAGAACTAAGCAAATGGGTATAGGTAATTGACTCGAGTGATCAAGTTCAGGTTTATGCTACTCAATTCTATCATTCAATGCTAATCTTTAGTCTAAGAGCTATCCAAATTAGACTAATACAGTCCCTTGGTAAAACTCTCTTTATCATCATGCAAATGAACAATCCCTGGACTAATCACATAATCAACAAGAATTTAGCTCTAGTCTATGCAACTACTAAACAACCCTAGCACAATCCCTTGGTTAGAGCTCATTTAGCACTTGATTGATTCATTCCGACATTTTATCGAACACCTTTCGAGCAATAAATTGTCTAAGTTCTAGATTTGATTAGCTAAGTTCAATCTAGCATTAAACACATCAATCAAGTGAAGATATTGATAATCTAAGCCCTAAACTACATAATCAAGCACTTAATCAATCACCCTAATCTACCTAACTCATTCACTTAATAAGAAGACTACTCACTAATCATAGTTTCAACACAAAACCTCAAGTAATATTCATGTTTAACCATGATGAAATCAAGCAAGAAGAAGAAAATAAAGATGGAATTGCAAATATCAAACCAAATTCTTACAAGATTTTTCAAGAGATTAAGGAAGATAAGAGATAGTTCTAGAGAGAGAGCATAAAAACTAACATAAAAATCAACTCAAGTCAACATAAAACCAACATCCTAAATATAGGGTTTTTGTCATATTTATAGTCCTTTCCAAAACAAGCTAAAAATCTCATGGTTTGCTAAGTCTGAAGAGATAATACCGATATTACTGTGATTGCTTGACCGGTACTTCCTCTAAGGGCTCGACGTATCAATGATACCGGTCGCTTTGACCGGTATGCTTGCCACCGGGATAGGGCTCCTGTTCTCCAACACTGGTCATGGTACCGGTGATGCCTCTTGACCGGTATGATGCTTGTGGAAAACTCTATAGATGATCACCATTCATGGTACCGGTGATGTCCTGACCGGTATGGGTGTAGACGGCTATGCATCCTTCGTACACTGGTCATTATGACCGGTATGGCTTGGCCGGTGAAACCTCCATGAAAGTGTCTTGTGTCCTTACAAAAACGCTCCAAAACGCTTCATGTATCCGCTTTTCGACCAAAGCTCGGCTCCACACCTGAAATATGATTATGCAATGCAAATGCGCCCTAAACGACTCTAAATGCAACCTAAACTAACGTAAAATGAATGAGAATGAACGCTAAAACCGACTAGAATAACAACACATCAGTTCACACATGAGACCCCGGGGTGAACCTATTTCCAAAGGTTTAATAGAGGGACAAGTGTTCGGGTTTCGTATTGGCAACAACTCTTGTTTGGCATTGAGTGACGAATGATAAGGCCCTGACAAGCTCGTCTAGAAACACAATACATGTTACTAGATTTCTAGTTCCATTCTCAACCATATTTCTGAGCAGTTCCCGCCAAAACCCCTTTTACAAAGCCCTAGATTAAGATAGGAGTTTCTACCACGAGAGTGGATTGATCTATTTTCAGAATTTCTAGACCTAAGATAAGCATTGTATGATTAAATTGAGCATCACTATCCTGAACTTAATCATCTGAATCAACTGCCTGATCCATTTTCTTAGACTTTTATTATCATTTTCAATTAAATCGCTTTTGTTGACTTTGTATGCTACAATTGACGTTTTAGTTTATCGTTTAAGTTTATCGTTAGGATTGTTAAGCGACAGAAAAGAACTCCATGTCGACTTAGACTTGTTGGATTCTGATATGCATTGATTTTCATGGTTATAACACTCGGTTTTCATTCGTGTTTCATTAGTTTATGTTGCATTTAGAGTCTTTTTGGGTTGCATTGCATTGCATATTACATTTCAGGTGAAGAATCAAGGTTAAACCGAAAAACGGGTCAAAAGGGTGTAAAAGAACCAAAAGTGCAGAAAATTCAACATTTTCAGAGTTGACCAACATACGAGAGGAACCACAACGGTGACACCACCAGTTTCATGACCGGTGTGGCCTCCCTGAACCAGCCATAGGAACAACAACGATCACACCACCGATGTGCATGACCGGCGCAACCCAACATACAAGACCAGATGATTCACACCGGTCATGCAATCCAACACACCCCTGATCGGTGCACACCTGCAACGATATGGGCATGTCATTACATGACCGGCACACTTAATCCAGAGCCAATTTGGACCAAGTCTTATTTCCTCCTTTTAGTTGTAAATTAACTAACTATTTAACGGAGCCAATAATTAAACCCTAGGCACGTTTTATCTTAGTTTTCATATAGTTTTCTCTTGAGTTCTTATTTTTCTCCTTATGATTTTGTACTAAGATTACTTGATTATTCTATTGAAATTTCTTCCTTTTAATCCTTGTCTTGGTTTGATTTCATTTCCTTCTTTTATTTTCTCTCCCAAATCACAAATCATGTCTAGAAATTATCAAAATGTTATACACATGATGTGTGAGCAGTCTTTTTAAGTTTATGGATTAAGGTAGATTAGAGCTTTTGATTGATTGTTTATGATGTTTGGAGCTTGATTTATTATATCTTCACTTGTTTAATGTGTTTAATGCTAGATTGGACTTAACTACTCTCATCTAGATCTTAGGATAATCATCTCCCGAGAGGTGTTCGATGAAATGCATGAATGAGTTAAACTTGTGCTAAATGAGACCTTTCCAAGAGATTCTGTTAGGATTTTTTAGTAGTTGCATACACTGGAACTTTAATGTTTCTTAATTATGTATTTGGCCAAGAGATTGTGTGCATACAAGATAAGAATAGGGGTTTCTATCATGAGAGTGGATTAACCTAAATTGGATAGTTCTTAGACAAAGGATAAGCATTGTAAGATGAGAGTGAATATCATGAACATGAAATTGACTGCCCAATTCGATTGCATGGTCCATATGCTTGTTCTAATTCCTGAATTTGCATTTCTTCGGTTTCGTTGACATTTTGTTGACTTTTGTGATTTGCTTTATTTTAATTAAATTGCTTAATTAGGATTGTTAGTGACAAACAAATTCTTATTCGACTTAAACTAGATGAATTCTCCATTGTTCTAGTACGTGATTCACTCCCGGATTAGTACGACATTTTAAACTCTTCTATACTACATTTGATTAATAAGAGGCAAAAATCCTTTTATCATATTCTCTATAGGATTCATTGACTAGTCAATCCTAATTTGATTGGACATGATACCCCCACACTAGTTCCTTAGACAATAAAGAATCTAGTTATCAAATTGACGATGTTGCCGAATTGGAATTTGCATTAGCAATAAGTCATTTGCATCCTTTAAGGACTAATTTTTCTTTCGTTCTAGTTACTAATCGCTTCAGTACTTTATTTTATGTGAGTAAGATACATGAACCTACGATCTCGCGGGCCATCAAATTTGTTCCCGATTCTTGAAGATATTCATGCTCTAGAACGCCAAAACAGAAGGGCTCGTCGCGAAGCCGGGGTAGAATCTTAATGACAATTTTTACAACTGTATCATCCATATGCAGAAATTGCAAATAAATTTATTAAGTCGTAGTCAATCCGTAAAACCACATCATTATGATAAAATACCAAAATAAATCAAAGTGAGACAAGGGAGAATCGAACTCATAACATCTATTCTAAACAATTATACACTTAACCACTCTACAATATTAAATGTTTTGTTAAATTTTACATTACTAATTTCATAATTATAGTTTTTACATGAAAGAGGGTGCCAAATGTTAAGATAGGAGAGCACCCCCTTCTCCTTTTATATAGTAAAAGGTAAAAGGTAAAATTGGGTAAAATTTAATTATAAGTCGAGAGACTTATACACTTACACTGTCTCAATCTCGAGATGGAAGGCGGGCAAAACGCAGCTGTTGCGGGTCATGTTCCTAATATGCATGTCCGCACTATAGGCACTCATGATGAGCCTACTCCACACGGGAAATGAGCTGGAATCTGACTGCGGCGGTGAATAACAACAACTTTGAGATCAAGGCGAGCTTGATCACGATGGTATAAGGATCTATGGGCTATTGATGGAGGACCCATTGGAACACTTAGACACGTTTGATATGTCGTGTAGCATGGTCAAGATGAACGGTGTAAGAGAGGATGAACGGAGTAAGCAAGGACACACTGAAACTTCATCTTTTCCCATTCTCTTTGGGCGAATGCGCCTACCATTGGCAAAGAAGTTAGCACGAGACTCCATTGTGACTTAGGACGAATGCAAGAAAGAGTTCTTGTCCCAATTTTCTCATCCACTAGGACGGCTCGCTTGAGTAGCGAGATATCTAGCTTCGTTCAACGAGGAACTGAGGCCTTTCATGAAGCTTGGGAACGCTTCAAGACTTATACACTAAAATACCCTCACTATGGTTTCTTAAATTCTAGCTTACTTAGCACATTCTACTGAGGCCTTCATCCCAAGTACAAAATGATGCTCACCACGACAAGTAGCGGTAACTTATGTGGTCTTATTGAACAAGACAGTTTGACTTTGGTTGAAAACATGGCTCAAAGTAATAACAACCATGAAGAGGATTTTGATAGGTCTAACCGGGACAACATTGATGTCATAGAAGAAAACTACAAGAAAGAGATCAAGTCGCTTAATGACAAGCTTGATCGTTTAATTACTTCTTAACGAGCTACGAATAATGTTGTGGGTAATGGGTAATCAAGGCTATAGACCAACATTAAAAAAATATCAAGCCAACCCCAGCCTCTCCTACCGAAGCACAAACGTTGCCAACCCACAGTACCAAGTGTACCTGAATCCAAAACCGTTCAACAATCAAGGAGGGTTTCAACCAAGACCGAAATACAACCAACAAGGGGGATATCGACAAGGCCAAACTTCCCATATAACAAGCCCCCAGGTTTCTCAAACGCTCCGACCAATCTTCAACTACAACTACCGGGCAACGTGGCGCCTATGGTTGGTAAGGATGACCAAACCACCTCCATGTTGAAACAACTCCTTGAGGGCCAAACCCGGAGCAAACTCGATTTCGGATCCTTTCAGAAGGAGATTCATGCTAATTAAGGTCGATCACTTTTACTCTGATCTTAACACTAAGTTTGAGACCATGTAGCCCAAGTCGCCTTTACTCTGATCTTAACACTAAGGTTGAAGGTCTTGGACAATCAAGTAGCCCAAGTCACCTTTACGTCCAAGCGCCATATGGGTCAACTCCCGAGCAAGAATGAATCTCCTACAAAGGAGTATGCCAATGTGATCTATACAGTTCTTCTCATCGAGGACAATGAGAAACCGGATGGGGAGGTGATCATTTATGATCGTGACTACGAGGGTTCAAAAGGAAACTGAATGCGGAGGTGATCAGGTTCAAGATTAAAGACTTCGAGTGTGTTACGAAATGCGTCGCGAGCCCCGACTTCACCCTTCCTAAGGGAAATGATCCGAATAAACGCTTGAATCCAGGGAATTTTACTATCATGTGCACTTTGAAATATATCGAGTTTAATAATTGTCTATGTGATCTAGGTGCAAGCGTGAATGTGTTTGTGGCTAAAATAGCCACGAATTAACCACAAAATGTGGTCGTGGCTAAATCAAAATAGCCACAAATTTGCCACGAAATATGTTCGTGACTAATATATAAACAAAATTAAAACCCTAAACCCTATACTCTAAACTCATCAATTTTAACCATTAACTAAAAACTCTAAACTAAAAACCCAAAATTCAAAACTATAAATAATATATTCTAAACTCTAAACTTTAAAACTCTAACCTTTAACTATAAACTCTAAATTCAAAACTTTAAACTCTAAACTCTAAATCATATATTAAACACAAAATCAAAACCCCAAAATTATAACACTAAATCATAAATCATAAACTTTAACCTTAACTCTAAACTCTAAATCATATATTCTAAACCTTAAAATCTACAACTTCAACCTTTAACTCTAAACTTTAACTTCCAAAACTCTAAAACTTCAACATTTAACTCTAAACTCTAAAATTTAATCTCATAAACTCTAAACTCAAATTATACTATAAACTTTAAATCATAAATCATATATTCTAACTCTAAACCAAAAAGAGTAAAAATGATTAAAAAAATAATATACTAAAAAAATATTTAGATAAAAAATTAAAAATTGAAAATATGAATAAAGAACAAATAAATATTTAGATAACAAGTGACGTTAGTCCAGTGGTAAAACACTTGACATGACCCCCGTAAGAGCATTTGCTCCTCTCCTTTGTGAGAGTTTGGGTTAGTGGGCCAACCCTTTGTGGGCCACAAAAGTTGACAAAAAAATATTTAGATCAAAATAAATTGAAAATAAACTATTAAAAATTAATTAAAATCGACGAGGTGCGCGATGAGACGATACTATATAAGGTATTACTCTTATCAAACCCTTATCATTTCCAAATAATCAT
>OVAU01002569.1:0-12301 GCA_900406315.1 Biscutella laevigata subsp. laevigata
TGGATAGTACCCAGGTTCAGGTTGTAAATATCACATATTCAATCGGTTTTGTAGTCATTTTACCCTTTTTTTACTTAGAAAAAATAGACTGTCCTACAGAGATTTACGTTTCAGATTTAGGGGCAATAGAGAAGTTGCCTCGCCGAGCTGGTCGGCGTTTAATATCAATAATCGATTGCGAGGTCGCGAGCTACGATTGACGTCGAGCCGAACTCAGATCGTGAGATCAGTTTACAACGAGGTCGGATGTGAGCCTCAAATTACACACTCTAAAGTCTATACTCTCTAAGCGAGCTCACTCGTATTTTTTTCCCTTTTCTACGTCTGAAACTGTTCGTTATTTATAGTGAACAGTGTTATGAAGTTTGGCGTGATCCTTACGCATTGCTAATGGGCTTCCTCTTTTTTGGGCCTGCTGAACTTTATTCTTTGGTTGGTTGCACGTCTCATTGATGAACTAATTCAGATCTTAAACCGGTCGTTGATCTTATACGAAACCAGGTACTAACATAGTAGACCCAAATATGAATATTAAGACTTAAAATGTCTTAGTATCCGTTGACAAAAAAATAATATCTTACTATCCAACTATAAAATTAGGGAATTTAATGAGATGATATCCAGTTTTCACCATATTTATTTTAATTCCTAATTTATTTCTACTGAAATAAACCATGAAATTATCCAAAAAATTATAATATAATAGATTAATAGATCTGTTCCTTCTATAGCCAATACCAGATGAATTTACAAAGCGGTTTTCTTCCAAACAACTGGGCACTAGTATTAGGTGGAGTGCTTTCGCTTTCACGTTCCCATATGATAATAATTCTATAATACATTTTTTTCCAACAATAATCACGTACATTAACAATCCCTAAAACTAGCGGTAATTCACTATACAAAAATACAATCATCAATATAATACAATAGTTAGATGACGCAGTAATTCACGAACCGGCTTAGTCTCGTCATCGAATCCTGATCTTCTCGCGCTGGTTCGATCAGTCTGATATTGGGTATGGTTCAATCAAACTAAATGTGGTTTGATCGAACTACGAGGCTCACTTCTTCATCGATCCTACACTTTCGCGGATCTGATTCAACAGTCTCGTTCAGAACAAGGATTTGATCAAACCAGTTGTGGTTCGATTGAACTGAAGCTTGGATGGGAATGACTTTCTTCAAGTCTTCTTGCAAATGCGTCCAAAAGCCATCTTTCCTCAGTAATCTTCTCCGGACCTGTGAAACCCTGAAAGGAGACGAAAAGACTCCAAAAACATGTTAATAACTCGTCAATGGGTTCATAATCCCACCAAAAGGTGGGACTTAAACCCCTAAAATCAGGACATAACACATACCCTTGAAACAACCCATCCTGAACTCTAAGTTCGGTGAGGTCATTCCACGGCCAACTACTTAGCCTTTCTAATCCGTTTTAAGCCTTAGGTTCGATTTACTTAGATTCTTTCAGAGTTCTTTAAATAAGTTGATTAAGCGAAGACGAGATAAGATAAACTGATACTTTATTTATAAACAGTAAGGATTAGATACAAATATTGTTTTGCACTATAGGCTATTACAATGTTCGATTCTAACATCAGTCTATCCCCATCACCCATCTTTCGGACTTCAAGGACTTTAGTCGGCCAATCCCTTCCCACGATCACTCTCTTTTCCTGCAACATCGAGAAAACATAAGTCATCTAGGATAACTTAGTGAATGTGGTTCGTTTCATGCATCATATGATTTGGTTCGTTCTAGGTGATTAATTCAGTTTCCCAAAACCATTTAGATTGTTCCCAATTTCGAGAATGGATAAGTCTAAGGCAGATTCGGCCTTGTTCCCTCGATGACTCGGTCTTGAACAAGAAAGTCTCTCACGTCCGCAATGTTTGATCAGTACGCTAGATCCGTCAAGCCCAAGCCTTCTCACCCTAGCCTATTCGTCCTTCAGAACGCCTAGGTTGCTTACCGCCGGTTTCTTGCTCTGATTCTGCGGATTTCTCAAATTTACTAATTCCAATCGAGACTTAGTCCGAGCCAAGATATGCGACTGGTACTACAATGATCATTGGATCCAACACAAAGGCCCCGTTACAGCCAAAGTGTTCGATCCAGGCCATCTGCTTCCCGATTGACATCATTCTGCCCTCGCAATTCCCCGACTTGGAGTTTTCCCCACAATCCTTCCGCTTCATGGAGCAAACCAAACCGAGACTTAGTTCTCGTGCAACCCGTCTTGAACCGAATAGTCCAACAGGCCTTAAGCCTAAGTCCCTAGATGGCGAGTCTACGAAACCCGATCTTGTGTAGGGATCATGATGCACGCCTTTCGATCCTTAGCCACGAAACTGATCGGATGAACCGAACGATCGCGCAAAGGTCTAGCCGTTCCATCACTCACCTTCGAGACACGATCTTCATTAGCCGTGCTCTTCCGCTTATCCTTATCCTTGCTCGCCAAAGGATCCATTCCGATCCTTCTTCAAGCTTTCTCGGTCTTTGATGCTTTCGTTCTCTCGATGCTTTGTGTTTGATATATTTTAGAGTGATTGTCGAGATTTCTCCCAGAGAGATCGATGCCAAAACCAGTCGAAATGACTTGGTATTTATAGGCTTCGATGATCCCTTGTTTAAGCCGAAAAGACGCCTTTGGGAACGAGCAGAGGGACGCATCCCTTCCTTCGTGTCTCTTGGTCGTAACCGTTCGTCCACTCGTAACCTTTCGGTCCGAGCTCCCATTCAACTCCCAAACCGCTTCGAGCTACCTTGAGTTGATCGGCCAGCTAGTTCAACTAGTCTAGCTCGACCTTTCAGCTGAGCCTAGCTAGCATCACTTGACTGAACTTCGATCAAGCTCGTTCTAGCTCGATCTTCGGTTTATTCCTTTGATCTAGATCTTCTTTCGAATTTTTGATCCTAGATCAGCTTGGGGATGCGTTGTTCCGATGTTATGGGTGGGTTAAACGCGTCCAACGATCCTCCAAGCCAAGCCCTCAGTTTTCCTCCTTACACCCAAGAGTACCCACCCCCTATAGAGGTTTAGTGACATTTCTCAATTTGACACGAGTAAACATTACCCATGTCTGAGTAGTCACTAAGTCATTTATTAAATAAATGACTTAAATAAATTTTCATGGAAATTCAACCAAGTGATCGGCCATTGAGACTATCACTCGATGAAAATCCATTATATGCGTATTCCATCAAATCCTTACTTAAATAACTTGATCAAGACCAAACCTTCTAGGCCAAGTCTCGATCAGATTACGTTTCCTCGGATCAGACTGATTGTTCCACAGACTTTCCTTTGATTCTAGGCTAAGTCTTAGTCCGGGATTGGACTTAGCCCATTCTCTCAGATTTACCGAGAATCGGGAACATCCTCAACACATCCTCAGGTGGTAAACCTGACAAGGTCCCGAACACATCCTCAAACTCTCGATCCACTGGAATCTTTCCAAGGTCCACGTCCTTCCCGACTTCGCTTGTGGTGATTGTGGCTAAGTATGCCTCACAACCTTTCTCCAGCATCCATTCTGCTTGGATTGCAGAGACCACTAAGCTTCCAGAAGTCGGTTTTGTTCCTTGGAATTCAATCGGTGCACAGCTAATCTTGAATTGCACTCGTCCTCAGTGAAAATCTAGAGTGGCCAGATTTTTTCCCAACCAATCCATGCCTAAGATCACTTCGTGATTCTTTAGGGGGACTATTATCAGATCGACAGGCATACTCAAGCCTTTGATCATTACCGAGGCTTTTCTTATTAAGCCTAGCGAACACATTACTTGCCCACCGGCTGCATTCACTATCCCAAGACTATCCTCTTATTTCTTTTGGAACTTTCCTTTTTCCACGATCTCCGGACTCACAAAACTATTGTAGCTCCAGAATCGAATAGGGCGTTAACATTCACCCCTCCGATACTTAGGGTCCCTACAATTCGTTAGTAGGCTTAAGTATCTCTACCCATTTCTAAGTTTCATGTCATGCATCTTACTTTTGTTAAAATAGGCTAGGCTTTTGTATGTATCAGTGATCGATTGAAAGTTACTGGCTTCGCCATTTTCCTTCGTCAATTCATAAACCCGTGGTGCTATGGTCTGCCTCTTTTCCCGAGTTTGCCCATCAGCATCCGCACGGTTCCTGCCTTTCTCCCCCACTTGCAACTTAGGGCATTCTCTCTGGAAGTGCCCTGTTTTTCCACAATGGTAGCAAGACCTTGGATTATCACTTACTACTTTTACAAGCCCTTGGTCCCTTCCTAGACAATCTTAGATCGAATGACCCATTTTTCCACATCGCGTACAGGCTCTCATGGCCTTCCAGCATTCACCCCTGTGCATCTTTCCGCACTTAGGGCACACAGAACAACTGTTTGAGGATCTTTGTCCTTCGTTGTATTTATCCCACGTCCTCTTCTTCTCATTTGGCTTACTAGCCGAAGAAGGGAGGTTATTCGCACGTACTCTGTGCTCTTTGACCAAGTTGGCCTCCAACAAGGCCGCTCTTTCCACCAACTCAGAGACAGTACCGAATGTTCGGACCGAGCAATGAGTGCGGAGTTTGAGCCTCAGGCTGCGGAGGAATCGGCGCACTTGGGCCGCCTCATCCTCTAATACTCTTCTGACATAACACCTTTTTCGGTTGAACTCTTCCTTGTATTCGCGGACCTTTCTGTTGCCTTGAACCAAGTCCAGGAACTTGGCTTCAATCCGATCCCATGCTTCCACTGGAAAGTACTTGCGGGTGAACTCTTGTTCGAAATCCGCATACGTCTCAGTACGGCCTCTTGTGCGTTTGTCGACGGCCAACCACCAATTATGCGCATCCCCTTCTAGGAAGTGGATCGCTATGTCCCATTTATAGTCATCCGGGCAGCGGGTGGAAAGTTACGAACAAGTCAACTCCTCCACTCATCCGCCACAATCGGATCGGAACTGCCTTGAAAGTGCTTAGTCCCAAGGCACGATATATGCTCGAGAATGCTCAGATAGTCCACCTTCCTCACGGCCTTTTCGGGTGGTGGATCTATCTCAGCCACCTCAGCCATCTCCCCATTCTGTCATCTGACTAAGGGAATCGCAGTCTGAACTCGGCCCGACTGATCCACAGACAAATTCACTATAGGCGAAATTTTTTTGGTCAATTCAGCCACAACTGCGTTCAAGGTAGCGACCGCCTCGCATAAGGCCGGATTGATAGTCTGGTTCATATCCCCAACCGCCTCTTCTTCCATTTCTTCGTCTCGGTTATCAGCCTTGTTAGAGGATTCAGCTATTCCTTCCTGGTAATCCGGATTGTCATCCTTCGGATTCTCTGTCCAAACATGTGATGTTTCGCCAGTCTTTCAGTCTCAGGACCGACTATGGTGGTCAGATAGTTCCCATCACTCATCACCTGACTGGTTTTGTTCTTTTTCTTCTTTCCGGATTTGCTTTTGGCATTCTTTTCGTTCTTTTCCTTCGAGACAAAATGTTAGTGTGTTAGTCTAACATAAAAGGAAGATACTACTTAATCAAATACCTTGGTCGCGAGTTCTGAATGTCGATGGGTGATGTCGCCCAAAACCCAACTATCCTAGGAGCAAGCATGCTCTGATACCAACTTGAAACAACCCATCCCGAACTCTAAGTTCGGTGAGGTCATTCCATGGCCAACTACTTAGCCTTTCGAATCCTTTTTAAGTCTTAGGTTCGATTTACTTAGATTCTTTCAGAGTTCTTTAAACAAGTTGATTAAGCGAAGACGAGATATTAATACAAAGATTGTTTTGCACTATATGCTATTACAAAGTTCGATCCTAACATTAGTCTATCCCCATCACCCATCTTCCGGACTTCCAGGACTTCACTCGGCCAATCCCTTCCCACGATCACTCTCTTTTCCTGCAACATCGAGAAAACATAAGTCATCTATGATAACTTAGTGAGNTGGTTCGTTCTAGGTGATTAACCTAGTTTCCCCAAACCATTCGGATTGTTCCCGATTCCGAGAACAGGTAAGTTTAAGGCAGATCCGGCCTTGTTCCCTCGATGACTCGGCCTTGAACAAGAAAGACTCTCACGTCCTCAATGTTTGATCAATACGCTAGATCTGTCAAGCCCAAGCCTTCTCACCCTAGCCTATTCATTCTTCGGAACGCCTAGGTTGCCTACTGCCGGTTTCTTTCTCAGATTCTGCGGATTTCTCAAGGTTATTAATTCCAATCGAGACTTAGTCCGAGCCAAGAGATGCGACTGGTACTACAATGATCCTTGGATCCAACACAATGGCCCCGTTACAGCCAAAGTGTTCGATCCATGTCATCTGCTTCCCGATTGACATCATTCGACCCTCGCAATTCCCCGACATGGAGTTTTCCCCACAATCCTTCTGCTTCATCGAGCAAACAAGGCCGAGACTTTGTTCTCGTGCAAGCCGTCTTGAACCGAATAGTCGAACAGGCCTTAGGCATAAGTCCCTAGATCGGCGAGTCTACGAAAACCGATCTAGTATAGGGATCATGATGCACGCCTTTCGATATTTAGCCACTAAACTGATCGGATGAACCGAACAATCATGCAAAGGTCTAGCCGTTTCCATCACTCACCTTCGAGACACGATCTTCATTAGCCGTGCTCTTCTGCTTATCCTTATCCTTGCTCGCCAAAGGATCCATTCCGATCCTTCTTCAAGCTTTCTCGGTCTTTGATGCTTTCGTTCTCTCGATGCTTTATGTTTGATATATTTTAGAGTGATTGTCGAGATTTCTCCTAGATAGATCGATGACAAAATGAGTCGAAATGACTTGGTATTTATAGGCTTTGATGATCCCTTGTTTAAGTCGAAAGAACGCCTTTGGGAATGAGCAGAGGGACGCGTCCCTTCCTTCGTGTCTCTTGGTCGTAACCGTTCGACCACTCGTAACCTTTCGGCCCAAGCTCCCATTCAACTCCCAAACCGCTCCCGAGCTACCTTGAGTTGATCGGCCAGCTAGTTCAACTAGTCTAGTTCGACCTTTCAGCTGAGCCTAGCTAGCATCACTTGACTGAACTTTGATCAAGCTCGTTCTAGCTTGATCTTCGGTTTATTCCTTTGATCTAGATCTTCTTTCAAATTTTTGATCCTAGATCAGCTTGGGGATGCGTTGTTCCGATGCTAGGGGTGGGTTAAACGCGTCCAACGATCCATCGAAGCCAAGCCCTCAGTTTTCCTCCTTACACCTAAGAGTACCCACCCCCTGTAGAGGTTTAGTGACATTTCTCAATCTAGCACGAGTAAACATTACCCATGTCTGAGTAGTCACTAAGTCATTTATTAAATAAATGACTTAAAAAATTTCATGGAAATTCAACCAAGTGATCAGCCATTGAGACTATCACTCGATCAAAATCTATTATATGCGTATTTCATCCAATCCTTACTTAAATAACTTGATCAAGACCAAACCTTCTAGGCCAAGTCTCGATCAGTTTACGTTTCCTCGGATCAGACTGATTGTTCCACGGACTTTCCTTTGATTCTAGGCTAAGTCTTAGTCCGGGATCAGACTTAGCCCATTATCTCGGATTTACCGAGAATCGGGAACATGACACCCTTGTAAGAAGGGGGAGGCTAATTGACGTATTCCCAGCTACAACTCGATCGCTTGACCAATCGAGACGCCTCCGAAGCCGGCCGTTTAAGATGTGGCCAACGACGCCTTCTGCCAAAAACATGTGGGCAAATGGGTTGTAATTTAGCACAAGTCTAAAACAGAGCAAAATAAAGAAAGTAGTCGAGAGAGATGTGAGGAAAAGGGAGATTAGGGTGTGAGAGCAGAAAGGTGGCCGTTTTGGCTCTGCCGGGTACGGCCTTGCCGGTTGTACAGCCAAAGTGTTTTCTACTTTCACGACCTAATCAGCTCAGATGACACTACAAGAAAACTGCTTAAAAGCGACTACGGATATAGTCGCTTTGTGGTCGTAATCAGACCAAAAGCGACCACAAAGCGACTAAATTTCGTGGTGGCTAATTTCTCGTCGCAAAGGAAGGGGTGTTGCTTTCTTGACACACGGTGGTTTGAGAAGAAAATAGGAGATGTAGTCGCGAGAGATTGAAGTTTGGGGTTGAAACTGTCGACGGAGTTGAAATGGGACCACCATGTACGGTCGTGGCTACATCATGCGACCGTGCATGAAAAACCTTGGAGAGTTTCTCCGACCTATTCGACTATGATTGCTCCAATCTTTTGCAAGCTTGGATCTTTGGGCAAATGATGAAGATCAGTCGGATTAGTTTCTGGAATGCTCGAGCTTAGGCTATGAGAACTGATGGAGGTCTTGACGGATGGCGAAATGTTGCCGATAGCTACTCCGATCGTTCCGATGGTGGCAAAGTCTCTGATGGTCACTTGAATGCTTAGATCTGATCGTTTTGAGTAACAAGAAGAGAGTGAGAGACAGAGGAGCAAGGTTTAGGATATGACACACCTAAACCTTAGGGATATTACACACCCTTAAACGAACTTCCAAGAGAGAAACGATTTCTCTTAAGATTTTAAAATGCTTGAAAGTTACCCTTGCCAAAAGTGGCTTACATGGTTTATATAGTCTTAACCAAAAGAGAGAAATGCCCTAAAGAAGAAAGAGCAAAAAGACTAAAAAGGGTAAGCCAAGGAGCGTCTCTCCCAACGGCCAACGAATTGAAGCCTAGTGCAATGGGCCTCGTCAAACTCCTAATGAGTAAACCCAGTGGGACAAACCTCATTAGGAGAAGAGTACCCCTTAAGACCTCAATCAAGAAAGATTGACTTATGCATCCAGGGATGATATGAAGAAGTGGTAAATATTCGGGTCTTCGTTCTTCTTCATAAGGTTATAGCACATCTCCAAGTCCTCCCAAGTACTCATCAATGCATTGGCCAGCCTTTGAGCTTGAGAACGTGTGATTGGACCCATGGGAATGTTGAGAGCTGCTTCCATTTGCTCGGCCTTAGTGTCCTTGCTATCCAAGCATACATCACTAATGGCCTCAAAAAATAAAAATCCCCAAAAGAAAAAGAATTTGAGAGAACAAAGTGAACAAGTTCTAGAAGAAATATTTAAAGAAAAATGTCTAAAAGACAATGATGAAAACGTTATAGAAGAGACTTGTAAACAAAATCTTCCAAAAAGTGAAAGAGAAAATCCTCCTAACAAGGAATATGATCCTAAAAAATATGAGATTTCCATTAATTATGCCCAAAATGGAAATTATATTGATATAAATGAAATAAAAGATATTAGTGGAATATACTCATTTTTTATAGCAAAAGAGATTGATCAAGATGATCTGAATCCAACATATGTATTGGAATGCCAAGAAATACCTAACTGGGAAAAATGGAAAATCATCATGAGAACTGAATTGGTGTCTCTTGATAAAAGAAATGTTTTTGGACTTATTATTGTTAAAGCCAATCATATGTAAATGGGAGAAAAAAAATGAGAAAAATTAGATCACAAGATATAAAGCCCGATTAGTTGCTCAAGGTTTTTCTCAAAGATCGGGAATAAATTTTGAAGAAACATATTATCGGGTAATGTATGCAGTCATATTTAGATACTTGATAAGTTTATTGGCATCTAAGAATTTCGAAATGTACCTTATGGATGTTGTGACTGCATATTTATATGAATCACTTGATAATTGGAACTCACAAGGAGATTGATGTGCAATAACTCATATGAAAGAAGAATTTGAAATGAAAGATCTTGGAAAGACAAAATTTTATCTCAGAATCCAAATTGAGCATCTTAAAAACGGAGTATTTGTGCATTAATCAAATTACACCAAAAGGGTGCTTTCTCGTTTTAATATGGATAAATCAACTCCTTTGAGTATAGATCACTCGATATTAGTAAGGACCCATTTCAGACTTGTGAGGATAAGGAGAAAGTTTTAGGTCCTGAAGTACCTTATATGAGTGCAATTGGTGCACTCATGTATCTTGCAAATTGTACTAGACCAGATATAACTTTTGCTATTAATCTACTTGCAAGATACAGTTCATCTCCTACACGGAGACATTGGAATGGTATAAAACATATTTTCCATAATCTACAAGGTACAATTTATTTGAGATTATTTTATTGCAGAAACTCTGTTCTTGGTCTAGTTGGCTTTGCAGATGCAGGCTATTTATTAGATCCACATAAAGCTCGGTCTCAATCCGGTTATGTTTTCACATTTGGCGGTACTGCAATTTCGTGGCGTTCACATAAGCAAACCTTGGTTCTTACTTCGTCAAATTACGCAGAAAGAATTGCACTTCATGAGACATGTAGAGAATGTGTTTGGCTAAGNCTATTTATTAGATCCACATAAAGCTCGGTCTCAATCCGGTTATGTTTTCACATTTGGCGGTACTGCAATTTCGTGGCGTTCACATAAGCAAACCTTGGTTCTTACTTCGTCAAATTACGCAGAAAGAATTGCACTTCATGAGACATGTAGAGAATGTGTTTGGCTAAGATCATTGACTCATCACATCCAAGAAGCAAGTGGTTGTGGTATAGTAAGGAGCCAATGATATTATTTGAAGATAATGCCGCTTGTGTCGTCCAACTCAAAGAATGTTACATTAAGAATGATCGAACAAAGCACATTCCACTAAGGTTCTTCTCATACATCCAAGAGCTCGAAACAAGCAAGGACATAGACGTGTAGTACATCTGCTCAAGTGAAAACACAGCTGATATATTCACAAAGTCCCTTCCTACATCAACGTTCAGAAAACATATTCGAAGTATGTGTTATCATCTTGAATTTTGACGAAAGATGGAAATCATTTATTTCAGGGGGAGATTACAATACAACACTATTGTCCCTTATTACGGTTTTTATCCCAACGGGTTTTTCCGTAACAAGGTTTTTAATGAGCCAGTAGACGACTCATTTATGGTGATGAATACTCAAGGGGGAGTGTTAAAAAGAAATGATTTTTGATCACTTCATCAAACACTTGACATTGATGTGTCACATTACTTCTAGGTGTCATTATGTTTGTCACTAATCTCATTTTGATGTAAACACCTAAACACCAGTTCTAATGTGTATGATGCCTAAAGCAAAACAAAATTTTGAAGCCCCTTAAATCATTATATCATACCACAATTTTTTTAATTTTGATGCCCTAAATTCGTTTAAATATTTTAGTGCCCAAAACACTAGCTTTACATGCTTTAGCCCACGGCCGACCCTGCATCTAGTTTATGAGGTGTCATTCTCTCTTTCATTATAATCACCTATAAATAGGATGTTTTGTAACATTTATAATTAATCATCAATAACAAACATATCAATCACAAATCTTTCCATCATTTTAAATCATTTCCAAAAAAATTGAAGAATATTTCTCTTATTTCCCATCCAAATATATATATATATATATATATATATATATAAGGTCGACCCGTTAAATATTGATGCCTACACCATAAACTAAAATTGTTGCCCTTTTAT
Source organism: Biscutella laevigata subsp. laevigata (assembly GCA_900406315.1). Taxonomy (NCBI): domain Eukaryota; kingdom Viridiplantae; phylum Streptophyta; class Magnoliopsida; order Brassicales; family Brassicaceae; genus Biscutella; species Biscutella laevigata. Next base: position 11,472 of record OVAU01002569.1, read on the forward strand.
ATCTACAAAATATATATATAAAAGAAATTCTAATTAATACCCCTAAAAATTCAATTATAATTTGATGCCTTAAAGTTAGGGCTTTAAAAAATCACCTCAAAAATCACCTCATGTCCGAACTTGTATATGTTATAAAACTATATATAAGTGTATATATGTGTATAAATATAATATTTGAGTGGAGATATCCAAACTTTTGGGAAATGATTTGCTAATGATATAAAGTAGGGCTGGGATTCGATTCGTGTCGGGTTAATTCGGTTCGGTTTTTCAAATTTTCGGTTTTGCGATTTTTAATTTTTTTAACCGAATCGAACCGAATAAATTTTCGGTTCGGTTCAGTTTTTGGTTAGTTCGGTTATTGAAAAAAATAACCGAAATTAATTGAAATCTCTAATTAAACCGGTTAATTTCAGATTTTTTGGTTAATTTCAGATTTTTTGGTTAATTTCGGGTAATTCGGGTAATTTTGGTTAATTCGGTTCGGTTCGGTTCGGTTATTTCGGTTAATTTTGGGTATTTTGGTTAAAATTCAAAATTCCGGTTTAATTTCGATTTAATTTCAAAATAAAAAAAATTCGGTTAACCGGTCGGTTTGACGAACCAATCCGAACCGAGAACCGAAATCAATTTCGAATTGCTTCCGATTGGAACCGGATTGATAACCAAAACGAAAACCGAAATAACTGGTTCAGTCCGGTTCGGTACATCCAGTTCGGTTATNGAAAACCGAAATAACTGGTTCAGTCCGGTTCGGTACATCCAGTTCGGTTATTTATCGCAGCGCTAATATAAAGCTTTGTATGATTGAGATGTGATTGTTGTGATTG
>OVAU01002571.1:0-12298 GCA_900406315.1 Biscutella laevigata subsp. laevigata
GAAGAGAAAAGATTTCAAGTGATTGCGAAACTCTTTAGACTTCTCCAAATTGACAGCATGTCCTGCTTTCTTTATCACCACTATCTCTGCATTTTCTCCTATATGACTGTTTCACCATNCATTCAATATATATTCTTACTCCATTTTTTTCCAAATAAAAAAGAAGACTTAGTCTCAAACTGAAATTATGTTATATTTACCTTTCCAATCTGTAACCTAATTCCAATGGAAATATTTGATCTTCTTCTCCCCATATGATCAATGATTTCTAAAATAACAAATAAAGAGAAAAAGAATACTTTACACTGAAGAATTTTTTAAAAAAAGAAAGCTTAATTGTTTCACCTAGGTCCGGCTAATTCGGTCTCATTTTCGATTATTTCGAATTTTCAATTGTGTTACCGAATTAGACCGAATAAAATTTCGGTTCAATTTGGTTCTCGGTTAATTCAGTTATTAGAAAATTTACCAAAATTAACTGAACTTTTTGTTAATCTGATAATTTTTGGATAATTTCGGATCAGTTTGGTTACGTCAACTAATTTCGGGAAATTCAGTTTGGGTGATTCAGTTAGTTTCGGATAATTTGGTTTATTTTACAAATTTTGATTGAATTCGGTATAATTTCGATTTAGTTACGACTTATTGGTTTGGCTTAACCAAATTTGTTTCAAGATTGTTTTCTTGGTTGATAGCCGAACCTAAAACCAAAAATCTCCGCTCGGTCTGGACAAAAGTAGCAGGGCTAGTTTCACCTGTTTGATCTTTGGAAGATCTGAAAGTCTTCTATCTTTGAGTATAGATTTGATCAAATCTTTCTTCTCCTCAACAAAATCTCTACACATTACCTTCACATTTCAAATAAAACCAACAAGATCACACACATATTTATCGAAAAATCCAAAATACTTAGTTGGATAAAACTAACTTACATCGATGAAATCCCAGAGGAAAAATGATGGAACACCTTTGATTGGCTTAACGAAAGAGAATCTAATGAGTTCCTTAAGCTTTTCCGGCGTCTGTGGAATCAAAATTCCGGTTGCTTCTTCTAGATTCGGAACCTTAAACAATCCGTTCTCCATGTCTTTCTCCTCTAAGCAAACCCCGGCGCAACATAGCACTATCTTCTCTACTTTCTCCGGGAATTGCGCTGCTAAACTGTACCCAACGAATCCACCGTAGCTAATCCCAACAATATTCATCATCTGGACTCCGTGCGCTTCCATCAACTGCATCAGACATTGAGCCTGAAATGATTCCGTTCGGTTTGATTCCGATGTGTAAGATAATCCGAAGAAGAGGAGATCGGGAACGTAGACATTGAACCGACCGGTGAATGCTCGGATATGTTCGCCGTATTGCCACATTGCGTTGGCGCCGAAGCCGTGGACGAGGAGGAGATTAGGTTTATATGGATTTGGGGTTTTAGGGATCCAACAATGCATAGAAGTCGATGCGATGGAGTTGCCGTGGGAGAGATCGGTGATGACGGAACGGAGACCGGCGTGTCGAAATGATTGCCGGAATAACCAATCTCTCGACGCCGTAAAGCTGAAGAATCTCATCAATTTCTGAGGATCGAACATTTTTTTTTTGAATAGATTCGAACAATTATTCACACACAGGAGGAGAAAAAGAAAAAGACGTGACCACCAAAGAGAAACAAGAAACTTTATTTTAGTTTTTTTGTTCTCTTCTTTTTTACACAGAAACTGATATTCNGAATAGATTCGAACAATTATTCACACACAGAGGAGGAGAAAAAGAAAAAGAAAAAGACGTGACGACCAAAGAGAAACAAGAAACTTTATTTAAGTTTTTTTGTTCTCTTCTTTTTTACACAGAAACTGATATTCGATTTATATTCAGAATTGATAGTAAACGAAATTGGTAAGTAAATACTATTTTAATTTACAGAAATAAAACGTAGGAATTAATTGTACGAAAAATTTGAATGAATCGGTTATTTTTGTTCTTTTAACGAAAAAGAGACAAAGAACATTTCAAAAACTGATATAAATATACCTTAACTTTTATTATCCGAGAACAAAACAATATCTCTATAGTCTCATAAATATATTGTATTAACGAACATGTTAAAATAGAAAACCTAGACCATGAAATATTCTATATATCCTAAGTCGAAGTCCAAAGCAATGAATCAAATGGTAATTATCAACAGTGATATTTACAGAGAAGAACATATTGTGTTAGAAAGGCATGTGAAGGACAAAATGAAAAGAGTCAGAATCAGTTCAATGTGTCATCGTTCAAAAGGGAGTCAATGTCAATTAGATCATCCTCTTCATTGTTGATTAGTTCCTCTCTTTTGTTTATAGATGAGCTTGATGAAGCCTGCACAACAGTTTATATCACAAGAGAATATTATTATTCAGTAAAAGATAAGACTCTATGATCTGTGTTATGGGGTCTCTGGTACCTCGTTTTCACGAAAGCCCTCGACGACAGTTAGGAGTCTACGGTATTGATCCCTTGCTTCTGGGTAATGAACCATCGACTTAACACGAGTGAGAGCCTTTTGAAGCCTTTCCTCGGTTTGTTTTCTTCCTTCTTTAAGAAAATCATATTCATCTTCCTCTTGAATAGTAGGAGCTTGTACTGATACAGGAGGCGGTTCCAGTTCCATGGGTTTAGCTACTGCATTGCGTTTGAAGCCTCTCAAGCCACTACCTTTGCGTCTCCAACGCAATATGATTTTCTCAAGTAAACCCACTGACCAAATTATTGATCGGTATTGTTTCCGGACTTGATGTCCTCTCACATGAGCCTAAAGATAAAATATAGAAAAAAACATTTAGATTCCAAGTTCCAACACTGAGAACAGACAAAGAATAGCCAATGAAAGGCAAACCTGAATCTTGACGACTCTTTGTCGGATCAAAAGAAACTCTTTCCTCTTCTTCCAACCACGATACTTTTTCTGGATATGTGTAGCAGCAGACTGAACTGAGACTTCACCATGTCCTCTATTCTTAGTTTTAGACGCTGCAAAAGAAACAGCCAACTCATCACCATCGCTGCATTCAGACAGCTGTTTCCGTTGGAATGATTGCANGCCATGTCCTCTATTCTTAGTTTTACAAGCTGCAAAAGAAACAGCCAACTCATCACCATCGCTGCATTCAGACAGCTGTTTCCGTTGGAATGATTGCATCCTAAAAACTTGATGAAGACGATCAGCTGCTTGTGTAGCATTACGGACAGCAGTAAGTGAATCCTTCAAGGAAAGTGTTTCTGGTACATCTCCATAGTTCCTAGGAGCAGCAGTTCGCTCAGAGACTGTTTGAACAGAAGAGTTGGCAGAGTTGCTTTCCTTTGAGTCCATTGTTAATTTTTCAAGATGACTAGTTAGAGAAGACTCTGCAAGGAAACCCGAAATTCCCCTATGTCCATTTGAGTAGGCCAAGTCAGCAGCTGTTTTACCCAGAGGAAGCTCTGGTGAGGGATCAGTCAATGCCCCAGCATCAGCGCCTAGAGAGACAAACACAGCGACAGTTTCCTCCCTGAAGTTAACAGGAAATGGAGTTAGTTTGATATGGAAAATAGACTGATGAATAGAGTTAAAGACAGCATCAACTCGAGCATCTTAAGAGACATCAAAAAGCTCAGATCATAAAAGTGCAAACTCTCTAATCCAAGACAAAGAATGGGGTCTATACCTGCCACTAAACGCAGCCCAATGAAGAGCGGACCACCCATTTGAATCACGGAAGTTAATGTTAACTCCTGCTGCTAAAATCGGTTTAATGGCCCAATCATACCCAAGTGCTGCAACAAAGTGTAAAATACCCAGTCCGTCTTCATCCAGTATGTTTGGACCCTTACCATCTTCAGTCACTTTATGGATGAGCCAAATATATAATTGTTCTTCAAACTGTTCCCTGGAGAGCTGTCCTTTTGGTTCTTGTTTGGTTGAATCTCTCTGATCTGTCCCTGGAAAGAGGTACTCTTTTTCTTCCTTGAGCAACATGATTCTACTGATTTTCAATCGCTTCTCCCCAACATCTTCAAATATATGGTGTTCGTGAACAGAAGCTCTGTGAGCAAGCAGCCTCTCAAACCGCAACTGAAATGATGCTTCATTTGTATAGGTACCATAAAGATCAGCAGCATTGATAACTTTGGTAAAACCAGAAAGGAAATCAAATTCTCGTAATTCGCTACAAGCAAATCTGTTGGAACATGTAACATAAAAGGGCACTCGACCAGCTGTATGCGGTGGAGCCTGACAGCATAGAACACCGTCTACTAGAATCTCAGCAGGAACCTCCACTTCACCAAACATGCATGACCAATTATATTTTGTTACTTCTTGCGGACTAAGAAGAAATGTCCCAATAACCATCACCTGCAGATAAAGTGATGCATAAAAAAGAAATTAGTCCCCACTTCCACAAACCAAACGAGCAAAAGAGCTGAAAACACAGAGAGCTACAAGGGATTCATATTAAACTATACGACCGAGCTGAAAAGACTAGAGTATTAACGAGAATTTAACACAATATGTTATGCAACTGCTTCAAAGTCTCACAACAAGGTAGTACTTGCTGCAGTTCAATCACTTGGAAAATTGATTAACGAACTTTAACCATCGTAACAGAATGTTAGACTACTTTCCAATTATGAATAGCAAAGTACCTCAACTTCTGCGTCCGTGTGAGCACATTTTGGCCAAAAATCAACTATGGTGAAACGTTGATCTTCAGAGAGAGAAGGGCTCAAGGAAGGTCCAGCTACCCCAGTTTCACATTCAACAGTGGTCCATGCAATATCTCCAGGTGAAGATTGCATCTGCAAATCCTCCATCTCGCCAAGTTCTTTACTAGCCCAACGAGAAAAACTATCGACTTTGTTTAAGCTCTCTTCTTTTCTTAACAATGATTTCTTTATAGGTATATATTCACATTCCACGCTTAAAGGAAGAGCCTGAAAACTATTCACAACAGGTTGCTGATTTTCAATGCCAAGGAGACTGGAAAATGACTCAAAACCATCTTGTGCGCTTTGCTCAACTAACGCCAGATCAGCGTCAGCAGTCATTCTAGAATGTGAATTCAGATCCATTGACCATTTTGTTAACGGTAGGTCATCCTGGACTAGAATCTACAAAGACAAAGATATGGAAATCTAAACACTTAAAAACTTACTTTTATGACAGTATCCATGCAAAACTTGAATAAATACTTAACAATCTACATAGGGGAAGAAGCCATATGGTATCAGATATCTTTCATCTTCCTATTTGAAGTCAAGGAAAAAGTTGAATCAGCCATAAAATGCACTTTTTTCGGAGTAGGTACTGACAGAAAAAACTTGATCTTCAACCTCTTACCATAAAATGCACTTTTTTCAGAGTAGGTACTGACAGAAAAAACAGAAAAAAATGTTCTTCCACTAATAATATCTACATCTAGCTTTTGAATGAATACTTATAATAAGAATCTGTACTACCTGCCAATTTGATTGGGTTTGAAGAGGATTTCTGAGATGCTCTGTGGTTGACAGCCCACTTTTGTCTGTATTTTCTTCCACCAGCATTGATCCAGTATTAGAAGTCTGCACCTGAGTCGACAAACTATTACAAGGTTGATCATGGTATCTTGTCATTGAATTTCCAACGGCATCCCAAGCTCCGGCATCGAATAATCTCTGTGAATCACTTCCTACGGTTCCATGAATCCGTGAAAGATTATGCCTGCCAGGAGCAGGTGTCCAATAATCGTGATTTCCTAGAGAGGAAAACAAGGTACTCTTAACAAACATAACAAGAATAGAGCTCATAAAAAAGTAATTTATAATGCTAGCATTCTGAGTACCAGCTTGAGGTTCAGGAGATGCTCGTAAAACAGAACTTGATTGATGACTATCCCCTGCGCAAAAACTGATATAAGATGGTGTTGAAAATTACACGCACAACCACGACCAAGTGATGTTTACAGATATGTCGATGATCCTTCCAGGCAAAAAGAATTATATCTTGGAAAAAAATACCAAACATGCAAAATAGTATGAAAGAAATACCGGAGTTAGCATCTTCACATAACAATGACAAGGAGGTAGTTGGACTTGCTATTGAATCACTATTCGCTGAAGCTATGCCATTCGTAGAATTTGAATGGGTTTCTTTCATTCCTATATTGGTCCGATTGCCCTGTATAATTTACAATATAAGCTGAACTTAGAAAAACTGACAAGTAGAAAAAAACTTACGAAAGAATCATGAAAATTAATTATATACTAGTAACAGCACAGACAGCCAGATACCTTAACCTCCAAGTAGTGAACGAAAACAATATGCATCAAATCTCTGTAACAATACAACACCAGAGTATTTCAGCACAAAACTGAAAACACACTATGTTGATATAATAACAAGCAAAGCCAACTCGTAAAAGTTACAATTTTAAAGATTGCATGACAATCGTGACTCGGTCGGTATTTTGATATTGTTCCACAACTAACCAATGAAGGACTCTCAGAGTTCCAAATTAAAACAAAGACAGAGTAACGACTATGGCTTGAAGGTCCACTGATTTATTCTTATCTAAAACCCAAAGAAATGAGGTTTCTCTATGACAGAAGCTTTGGTAATTATGATCACAAACATTCCTTTTTTTATCCAGTGTAGACGGTTAGTTAATAGTTATACCCAACAGAGCAAGAAAAGTTGGAAATATGGACAAACGCTGACTCACTGTTCAAGCATCCAATAGCAACGCCTTTGGAAATTCTCGTTGCCTTCCCCATGTGCATAGTAACAATGTAGCACATCAACGCTTCCTACCTACAATATTACTCTCAACAATTTAGGTACATTGCATTATAATCTAATTTATTCCAGAAGTACCAGATTCCATGAAAGAGGCAACGCTAAATTATCATGGAGAGATCACAGGAAATATTAACCTTCAGTTTCTCATGAGCTTCTTTTATCGTTTTCCCATCCTTTTTCTTCCTCCAGTTATGTCCATCTTTCCTAAAATATCTAAGAACCTTCCTATCAAAAAGAAAGAGTGAACCACCTGTAAGGGTGGGTAGATGGTCTCAGTTTATGGGAACAAGGAATATTTGAAAGTAAAAGATTGCAACCAAAAACGTACTGGCTGGTTTGTTGGGAGACTCTGAGGCAATATGAAACTTGTGATAATTCTGAAGAATTTCACAAATCTCAGCTGGCCTAAGCCACCTATGTTGAGCTTCTGACAGCAACTGTTCCATATCTGCTATTTCGTTAAGAGGCAAACAAAAGAACGTATCACTCCTAAAACCTCTTGAATCTGAGTAATTTTCGCAAATCACGACAACCACTAACACTGTTATACTGCCACTAACAAAATATGAACGCCCCCCAATTCAAGTATAGGTTTCAAGTAATTTCCTCGACAATTTCAGATTACGCAGACAATCGACAGAAGAGGACGCGGAGGAGGCAAGAAAACAACAAAGGATGGAGACATAAACCTAATCGAGTGGAGAAGGAAATAGGAAAATAGAAAGAGACCTAATCGAGGGCTGATAAATCCAAAAGATCCACGATCNGACGCGGAGGAGGCAAGAAAACAACAAAGGATGGAGACATAAACCTAATCGAGTGGAGAAGGAAATAGGAAAATAGAAGGAGACCTAATCGAGGGCTGATAAATCCAAAAGATCCACGATCCGACATTTGAAAAATCTCTAGCTTCCGTAATCCAAAAAGAGAATCAACGAACCCTAACCGATCTGAGTATATGCATGAACTGATGTGAGCAGCTTATAAGTTTTCCTTACAGTCAGGTATGAAAGCAAAAGCCAAAGCGTTTTTTTCACTCTTTTTTTTTAGTTTTATAATATAATCTTGATTACAATCTTAATTATAATCTTGATTAAATTATTGGAGCGAGACCGAGGAGAACCCAGATTTNGTAGTTTTATAATATAATCTTGATTACAATCTTAATTATAATCTTTGATTAAATTATTGGAGCGAGACCGAGGAGAACCCAGATTTGCCTCTAAACAGTGAATGGTATATCCAATAGAAACATGACACGTATATAATTAGATTTTTTTGTCAGGTGTCTTTTTCCCTCGGCGGATCCGACGGTGCAGATTCGAAGTCAAGATCTAAGTCCTGACACTGACTTTAGAGACGACTATGAGTGATTTTCTAGTTGCATCGTTGAAGTCCTTGAAGCTCTGTGATAAGACTACACCTTTAAATGAAAATGCAGTGGACGACTTGCATTTAGAGGTTAATTCCTGTGAGTAATTACTTATCACCAAAGGAATTCGGATTATGGGAACCATGAGTTGACATTTCCTAGAATTAAAATTGGCTGATCTTTTTTCCTCTACTAAGATACTCAATAGACTTCAGATTCTTCACAAACGATGCAAAATCATTGGCCAAGTTTTTAGATGGGCACGAAATGGAACTAATGTTTAAAAGAAAAAAGAAGAACTCAGACCATGTATGTCATACCAACTTGCATCAGATGAGACTGAGGCACACTCAAATTTGCAATCCCTCTCCTACAATTCTTCCTCAGGAAAGCGTAGAAGTAGTTTATGACTAACTTCTTGATGAACCATGAATCTTTTCTTGCTCTTATATCGCCGTGTCCAAGTAAATACACAACTCCTGATTCTTTCGCTTTATGTATGAACGATAGCTCTCTCTCAAGACTTTGCTCCGCTTCAGATACTGAGGATTCAGATGATGCATCAAAGGGATGGTGGTTTGCGTGATTGTGATCAGACCAAGTGTTGGTTTGTATGAGCGGTTTGTTCAAGTCTCTGTACTCGGAGAGCAAGGGAACGCCCATTGAATACATGCTTCCGTTGGGGCCAAGAACGACTCTGGATTCTGAAAAGTCTTCCTCTGAGTCTGAATCATCATTTCCGTCACTCTCCAGGGAACGTTCTTGCGCTTCTCTTCGGATGAACTTCTCGAGGCTCTCGATCAGTAGCTGCTCAAACGCTTGANCTTGCATCCTTATACCCATACCTTCGCCAGATATAACACAAAGCAGTGTTTATTTCGCTTCCTCAGCAACTAAATAGAACAGAATAAAGAAAAAAAATATGCCCATGTGGGCCAAATTGGAACCAACAGTGGCTCTTAAGACGTGCTTCTCCATGTGATACAATAAGAAGATAAGGAAATTTCAGATGTACAGACTTGAGTAAGAACCTCTACTACGTAAAGTCTTGTCTAATGCTAAACCATGACAATTTGAGCAGTGAAAGGAACAAAAAGACTGACCTGGCAATGCAGCGGAATAAATGATAGCTTTTGGTGCAGACACGTCTAAATAGGAACCTCTCATCCTGGGGTACAACTGGAACGGGGACGTATTTTATGCAGACAAAAATGACCATGGAATGGATTGCAGGAAGTGTAGTCAGAAAATGACCAAATATTGCTGGAACCCCCTTCACTAACTCATTGTACAGCAAACCGATACCAGGAGCTCTTATTGTTCCTAGGTTGCATCCAAGTTCTCTCATCAAATCCATTGACAACTTTTGTTCGACTTCTGTTTCATATCTGAGCTTGCTTCCATAGTTCCAGACATACATTATACCAAACATGATTACGGAAAAAACCAATATTATCCAGCTTCCATCCCCGACACTCGCTATAACTGAAGAGAAAAAGATTAATTCCACTCCGAGGAAAACTATCAGAAAGGCAATGACAATCACAATATTTATCTGCCATATAAGAAGCATGATTAACGTCACTAGAATTGTTGTTGTCATCATCACTCCAAGCTCAGCCATCCCTGGAAGATAAAAAAAAAGAAAAAAGAAAAATCAATAAAGACGAAGCATATCAGACCACCGAAGCCAGAAAAGTGAAACAAAGAAATAGCTATTACCATATGCATTTCCAATCTCATTGATACTTGAAATTGAGCAGACGACCACCAGGCAAACGGCAAGCAGGAACCAGTTTAGGACAGGTATATAAATCNGATAAAAAAAAAAAAAAAAATCAATAAAGACGAAGCATATCAGACCACCGAAGCCAGAAAGGTAAAACAAAGAAATAGCTATTACCATATGCATTTCCAATCTCATTGATACTTGAAATTGAGCAGACGACCACCAGGCAAACGGCAAGCAGGAACCAGTTTAGGACAGGTATATAAATCTGACCCATAAATTTCCGAGAGGTGTGGATAATCTTGAGACGAGGGAAACAGCCCAGAGCTGTTGACTGTTTAATACATGAAAATGTTGCAGTCGTCATTGTGCGGCTGGCAATCAAAGCTGCAACATTGGCTATGAAAAGGACGGGCCAGAATGCAGCACCTGCAGAAAAGTGTGATGAATAATTGATTCGAGTACGAATCCTCACCACGAATCAGCCTTTGCAGTGGTATAAACGTGGTTTTGTTTGCTAACGAGGCATGGATACTACTCACTAAAGAAAGCATCTGAATTTTACCTGGAACAGATGAAAAAAAAGCTTGACTAGCAGCCGCAGGATTCTCCATCAAGTATGCAGCTTGTCCCATATAGCCCAACATGAGGCCCGGCAGGACAAGACACACAAATGTAAGCTGCAGAAAACTATGAAGTAAATAAGAGCTGCTGAAAATTAGAGCGTAAATACCATACACAAGGATAAGCTCAACACGAGCTGCCAGCGGCCATACTATTTTTCATTTACCTGGACTGATCGAACAGAAAAGTAGCAAAGGTCTGCAAATAATGCCTCTGAGCCTGAAAGATAGAAGTGACACAATATAAAGTCATAAACAATCAACAAAGAAAGTCTCATAATATCAGGCAGAGTACTGAGCGTCAAAATGCTCACTAGGTTTTGTTAGCCTTTGCTATAGGAGTAATCTAGTTCATCTCTGATGAAATTTAAGTCATGCAACAAAATAGAGAAAGTTACCTGTAGCACAGAGAATGCAACCTCCAAGTGCATACCACGCATTTATAGAGTTCCTCTTAAAGAAGTAATAGATGTGGACAGGGTTGAATGCTCTGAAAACACTGCTGTCGTATTTGAGCAGGTTGTAAACTCCAACACCAGCAAGACAACAGAACCATATAAGTAAAGCGGGACCTACTACTAGTCCCATCTTACTCGTCCCATACTTTTGCAGGCTAAACAAGATCACTAGAAGTGCAACTGAAATCATCACCACTTGATCTGCTAACAAGAAACAAGGCATAGCTGAACAATAGCAAAGATATACAATAACAAAGAAAAAACCCAACACCAAACAGTTTCGAAGTAAATTATCAAATGCATTACCTTGCTCAACTGCATCAACTCCAACCTTAAGTCCACCAACAGCTGACATGACTGCAATATGCAAATCAAGTAATAAAAATAAGTCCATATGGTAGTAGCAATCCCACTGTTCAATACAACAGAGCCATGCCTATCGACATACTTAGAAGAGGCCATAGAAGAACCTGACATTGCAGGAGTAACCACCCCAACGGCAATTACCATAGAAGTTCCAGCAAGAACTATCACGAGAAGAAGTTTCTTCAGAGTTAATGAAGACTCGAGTTTTTCTTTTAGTTTCAGTGATCTCTCAAGCTCAGGGCAAGGCACCTTCAGTCTAAAACTTGAAATCCGGGCGTCTGAGCGAAGTTGATTAGGGATAAGACTAATCTTGGCATGACGAGAGATTAGTGAGTACAGCGCAAAGGTTCCACCTGAAATATCATAAGTAACCACAACAGTTGGCGCTATACATACGGAAAAGATTCAAAGCAATACTGTAATAAGGAAACCAGAATAGCTTAAAGCATACCTTCACCATCNTTAACAGTTGGCGCTATACATACGGAAAAGATTCAAAGCAATACTATAATAAGGAAACCAGAATAGCTTAAAGCATACCTTCACCATCATCATTTGCCCACAGAACAACAAGTACATATTTAACAAGGGGTATAAAAAGTAAGGTGTATAACACTAGTGACAGTGCTCCAATGATATCTTCTTTTTCTTGGACAGGCGATTTACTGAACATAACACTGAACGTATACAATGGACTGGTTCCTACATCTCCAAAGACAACTCCTAGGGTCTGGAATGCAAGCAAAACTCTCCTCCCGACTGTCAAGTCCTAGCAAATTGAAAACATGAAATAGAAGTTACGTTAATATGCAAAGAAAATTAGTGGCTCACAACACAAAACAAGTCATAGATCGGAGAAAACAAAAGAGAAAACAAGAAAAGTATTACTTCTTCATCTCCATAACTTGGAATAAAAAAGTAGTAGGTTCAAGGAAGAAAATTCCAAATAGGTTC
>OVAU01002572.1:0-12297 GCA_900406315.1 Biscutella laevigata subsp. laevigata
CTGAGGTGGTTCGATACATCCCCCTATATTACTTGATTTGATAAACTTGAGCGATATAATTACAATCTGCTGTCAAAAATCTTGTTTGTTAGTGGCCTTGGTTTGGAACCAGCTCTTGTTTTCTCCTCTCTCAGCTCGTTTGATTTGATGGAGACTTGAGATAATTTGCAAGTTTCAGTTTAGTCTAGCTTCTCGCTTAGGTTTGTGCTTTTGTTTGTCTGGTTGGTGCGATGTGCAGCTTGGGTTTGGTTCGGGCATCGAGTTCGAAGATTTCAGGGTTCATATTGGTTAGAGGTTTGTCTTCGTTGTCTTGCCTAATAGGTGGACAAGCGAATTTCTTTTCGTGCCAAGGAAAATCGGATACAAACTTGTTCTTTGTCCGTGTAATTCCTGAATCTTTGTTTCGTCTACTGTTGCTTGTGGGACTTCGTTCTGTAGTTTCAGGGGAAGACTTTCTATAATCCCTATGCGTTCATGGTTCCTCAGAAAAAGCTCTTGTGGTTAACTGATCAGCCTTCTCTCCAACTTATTTCACTCTCTGTATTCGAATTGGTTGTGTTGTATTGTTTTGTTCTAAACTTTCGTTGCATTTGGACCTTAACTCAATTTAATATATTTCTAGTCGACAAAAAAATAATAATATATATAATGTTCCCATGTCGAATTTTTGTCTACAAATAAAATAAATTTATGTAAATGTATATGGCAAAAAGAGTTATATGGTTTAATCCGGGTATGCTATGAAATGCTTAACTCATGATCTAGTCTTTAATCGGTGGCCTACCACAAAAACAGAATAGTATTTTTAACAATACAAAATAAAATAAAAACTGAAAATACAGCAGTGATATATACTGTGATACAATGTTTAGAGGCTACGTTTTTCTTCTTTTCTTTCTTGAGCAAATAACTAACCCTTTTATAAGTATCATTTAACACTTCAATAAAACAATTTAAACCACTATTTCTACTTAAGGATACTGTTTTTTTTTTTGTGATGGAGAGAGTAGGTACGGACATTCAAATGCCCATTCGGGTTTTGAGTTATTCTATTTTGGGTTTTAGATTCAAATTATTAACTGATTGTAAACTATTTGAGTTTAAAAAAAATCGGTTTGGTCAGGTTGGTCTTTTCGGGTTCGAAGTGATTTTAAACATGAATGTGGAACCCGGAAAATATCGGGTTTGATCGGGCCCCGTCTAATTTTAGGTTTTTATACCCAAAACCCTGAAAACCCCGAAATATTCTGCAAATATTTGGGGGTTTTAGGGGGTTTTTAAGGGTTTTGAGTCTAAAAACCCAAAATTAGACGGACCTGATCAAACCCATTTTTCCGGTTTAGGTGTAATGAAACGAGATAGGGTTTAGGGTCACATACTGATTTCGAATCGGATTTTCGGGTCATAGTTTGGATTTCAGATTTAATCCGACCCGACCCAAAGTCCGGTTTACCAACAACATTGAATCCAATCGATTTTTTATAATTTTAGTTTTGGACCTAAACCCGATTTTTTCGGATCGATTTTCAAATTGATAATCGGATTTAAATTCCCCCGCCTCGAAGAGAGAATAATTTAAAACCAATTTGTATATTTTTACCTCAAAAGAGGAGACCGCCACATTATTTGCGTATTTCTATGGAATAAAGTTCTAATGGTTAATTTTAAGAGATTAAAAATTATTCTCCGAATCGGACCAAATCAACACTCTTTTGTTCACAATATTCCATCATCAAGCTTCATAGATCTCTTCATATTAAAAAATATTACCAATACAACTTTGTTCTATTTTCCAAGATTGATTCGTTACTCTAGCTTTCTATTATATATATAACCCGTAAATTTCAATCTATTAAAACTTTAGAAAAAAATTGACGAAGATAAAAGATAAGTCTTACTCTCACCTCATACGTGTTAGACCAAAAGAACACTATTATATATTTTTCTGAAAATGAACGAAGAACACCATTCACTTTAATCACTTTTGCTCTAAAGTCTTTTATGCATTTGGTTAAAAACTAGTATGTGTGACTTTATCGTGGCATAATCGTGCATCTTTTGAGTTGCCATCTTTTTTTAATCAGTCTTTTAGCCATATAAGTGGTTAGGAATTTTTTGTGCATTATATATATTCATATTCTTACATTACAAAATTGAGTGGACCGTATGTTGTAATGTCTTGAGTTTCAAATAATTAGTGGACCTTACACACAACTGTCACTTACGAATTTGTTTGGTCATGAACCAAACATATCCACCTTTCCCATGCAAAACGTATCTCTTACATGATTTCATTTTTAGTTATTTTATTTTATATATTTGATCATTTTGGTCAAGATATTATTCGCCATCAGTGAATATTTTTTATCCTAGATTACATATCAAATTAGGTTTTTTTACAAAGTTAATAATGACCTAATTGTGTCCGTGCCTTTTATTGATATGAAACCATAAATATAAATATATATATATATATATATAACTCTATGTTGGATATAATATAGAAAGTTAACAACAACAAAGGCACTGCAAATAGTGATTTCCGCATCCAAATAGTCATATGTTCAACCGATAATTTTGTAGATAAATTATTTATGTGTGTACTTATTTATTTTTGCGTTTATTTATGTTGATACCTATTTATATCCGTATTTATTTATGTCTACTTTCAAATGAGTTTGTCCACGGATGTCTATGACTTTAATCAGGGCCGGTCCTAATGAACCGGGTATCTAAAGCAAAAAAATTTTTTGATGCCCTTTAGATCCTTATACTATACAACAATTTTTTAATTTTGGTGCCCTAAATTTGTTTAAAAATTTTGGTGCATAAAACCCTAGTTTTACTTGCTTTAGCCCAGGACTAACCAAGACTTTACTCATGTGTAAATGTTTTTTTTGTTTTCTGTAAAGTGTAAAAATGAAAAAGAAATCCCAAAAATTTACCTAAAATTATATAATTATTGGATGAGCAAATGTCCATATGATCAAAATTGTATTTGTCCACAAACATAATTGGATCTGATCATTGTTGTCTGCGGACACAAATAATCTTGACATGTATTGTCCAAACTAATTTAAAGGCGAACAACATATAGACATCCTACCTATTTAACCGTCCTAATTGCAAATATATACAGAAACTACTAGCAATCACATAAATTAAATATTCTAAGCCAAATAAAGTCGAACGAAAAACTGACCAGAGTTAAAGAGAAAAAAAAAAAACTCTTCTACTAATTTTATATAAAATGATCTTTATATATATTTTTATTGTAGTGATTTGATGAAGTTGGCATGAATCGGATTCCAAAACAACGTAGTTTACGGTCGATGGAAGCTTACCGTGACCAACTTGACCAAATTAGATTTTTATAGTATTATATAACCATCCACATAATCATAGACTATCATAAGTATTACCAATAATGAAATCTAGATTAATGAGAAGGGATTTGGTTCAAACGGCAGTGTTGTACCTGTACCTTCTCAACAGATAGGGAATTCGATTTCATGCGGGAGCGATTGGCTATTAGATCGGCTTGTTGTGACCCAAACAAGTGATAAAAAAATGAAATCTAGATTAATAAATAAGATTTTTTAATCAGCGACGATTTTTCTAGCTCGGAGAGTCTTGATAACCATATATAATCAATCAAGTTCAAACAATCAGGACATGTAACCTAGTAGTTTGTGCTAGTACGCTCTCTGTGTTATCAATCAAAATCGAGTCCCTTTGAATGCAATCAAGTTCAAACTTACCGTAATTGATTTTAATTGTTGGAAATTACTTGATTATGACGCAATGATCAGAGTCTGCAGTACACACGTCTATAAATATGAATATTACAATGCATGTAGAAGAAGACATCAAAAGATACGTACACATATTAGATACGCATATAAAATTAAAAATATAATTACTTTCATAATTAATTATGAAAGTAATAGATTGGTGGATAATTAGTGTCACGTGAAAGAGGGAAGTGGTGATGTTTGAGAAGTAAAAGAGAATTCTTTAGACTTTTGTAAAAGTGAGAGCGACAGAGCAACTTAGCTATATGAGTTCCCAACACTGTTTGTTTTTTTTACAGCTCAAACTTTCCTTTTTATCATTGTTTTTTAAATTTCAAAAACATTTGTTATGTAATTAATTAGCTTGCATAACAATATAACATGTGCATATTGCATTAAACATTCAATGAAAAATGGCGGAAGAATGTATGAGACTAGATTTTTTTTTATCGAACACAGACCGATCCAATAATTTTTTCTGGGTCACAAATTGACTCGATAACCATTATTTAATCTTTCGCAGAGGATAAAAGTCGAACTAAAGACCTCTAGTGTCATGTACCACACCGACACGAGTTGGAGTATGAGTACTCCACGCGTATGAAACTAAATCTAAAACCAAGAAAAAAGCTCAATGTTTTTTTTCTTTCTCAAAAGGTTTATATTATCAAACGAGTTTACAAGAATTACAACAAAACTTCGAACGAAAATCAACATCGGATTAACAAAGCCGGCGGATCACTTAAATGTCCCCGGACAACAACCAAAATGAGATCAACGGAAAATAAACCAGGAAAGGACGCCAATAACGAACATATATACTGATCAATGTTTAGACTTCATATAATTTTAAATACTTTAATGTTTCATCTAAATATTAAAATACATAAGTTCTTGAACATATTGACTCTACTAACACACGACCCCCTAATTCCTAGTTGGATGATAATATACGATTTTGTTTGGTCAATAAGGATGATAGTATAAGTCGAGATTAAGTTTTCACGTTAAACATTACCTGTACGTAACTTATAACTCTGTAGATATAATATTGTGTTAGATGCAAAAGTTATAACTTTGAAAAGATGAAGGAAAGAAATTTGATTGGGAGATTGAAGATACGGAGCCAAAGGAAATTGATTCGAGATCTTCACTATGTCTGTTTAAAAATGGTTATCGTGTGCACAGCAACATGCTTCATGACATTTTCCACAATTTTGGCAAATTATTTGTGGCTCTTTGAAAATTGAAATAATCGAAGAGACTTAAATATTACATCTACGTACGTGTAGCTGTTTTTCTTTAATTTTGTTTTGGCGTTAATCATTAACATTATATATAAATTTTTAGCCCTCGAATGGATGTAGATTTTTGGAGTTTGAAACACAAGATTTGTAAAAAGTTTGAAACCCGATGAATTTTCAATATACATGAAATTTTGTGTTTCAAATCTATAACATGATGTTTTTTTGGGATAAATTGAGAGTCCAAATCTTTCGGATCCATACTAATCCTGGAAACCATGAAAAGCCAGGTGAATATTCATAAGGTGTCCATGAATAAAATGACAGTTTCGCACGGACGGAATTGAATTCAGGTATGTTTGCACCTTTTGCCCAACTCTTACCACTAGTCCACCTCATCCAAAACTATAACATAATGTTTTCTTTAATGTTAAACGGTATTTTGAGGAGTTATAGACCAAATTTTAGATCTCTTCCCATGAATGTTTTCCAAAGAGATAAATCTTTTCCAAAGAGATGAACCGAGGTAGTGTAACTAAGGATCAGAGGAACATCACTAGAACTAAACTAAGGACCCGAAGTAACGTAACTAAAGACTAGAGGAAAAAGTCACTAGAACAAAAGCTCCTTGATTACAACATGATATGTTAAAATGCTTTGTCTGAACTTGACTGATCTGAGTTTGGTCAATTATAGAGCAAAACGCCCATTAATTCAAAATAGTATGTTATAAGAGTTAATATGTTTGTTACTTTTGTTATTTATGAATGTGAAAGAAAAAACTAAATACGATCCTACGAAGCTTTGATCTTATTAGGGTCATTGATCAACACAAGAAGGGACCTCGTATTATTTTATTCACTCTTTTGGTTTTCCCTTTTCATTGTCGACATGAATTGAGAGTTTTGGAGTTTTGGACCAATTAGCTAGAACCCAAAGCCTCAATCAACATCTCATTTTGGCCAATCATCCTCCACAAAGCTCGAAACTATTTAAAAATAATTTGAAGTGTAGTGTATTGAATCATAATCCGGATTCTTATGATTATTTTGTGTTGAGATGGAATCGTTGATGGTAAAAGAAAAACAGTCGAATCATAAGCATGTCACAAGACCAAAAAAAAACAACATGGCATGTGATTTGTCCGAAGCTCTAAATAAAAAAATTCGAGTACAATTATTGGCAAAACTTGTGAGATGAATGAAACGTTGCCGGGAACCCAAACATTGTAAATAATTAATCCCAACGTGAATTGAATCCGGGTGACAGAAATTACAGCTGCAAACCCTTTACCACTAGACCAACTCAACATTGGTCGTATAGGTGCGTTCTTTAACGATCAAAGCGATAACTAGTTTTGTTTTGTGTTTACGTAATGACGAATGAAATTGCATAGGAATGATTTTGTCGCAACATATACAAATGATTCCAAAGCCCACGTGCCTGGATCTCGTCTTTATCTTACTAGTGTTCTTCCTATTGGTCTCCTAATCTCCCCCATTCATTAGTGGTTCTCGTTTTAATTCCCATTTCAATTTAATTTATGAAAAATCTTACAATAATATTCTCTTGGAATCTAGTCTAGTTAATGAAGGATCTCTCGTTCAACGAAATTTCATTCGTCTTTAAGTGTGGAGATTTTTGCAAGTTTGCAAGCAACTGAAGATTCAAAATTTGTATGGTATAAGCCTATAATTTGGGCTAATTTTGCTAATGGGCACTCTTTTATTTTTATGACACGAACAAAACTATTTGGGTAGATGAATTGGACCCTTCTTATAAGCCCTTGTCCTCCTTCGTACTTTTTTTTCTTCCTAACCACCAGAAATTATAGGTTACCCACTGTCGGAAGAACCAAAGGGCCCATTCTTTTTCTAGTAGGTCAAGCAACAAAGATCTCGATTGATAATAATGGTGTAATAGACCGAACTTGAATTAGACCATGGTTGTACTTGAGAGGGCGTTTGGGTTTCAGGATTATCGGATTAATGGATTTAGGATCGTTTGGATTATTTAATTTTTTGGGTAGAATCCTGGTTACCAAATTTTTCGGGTTGGACCAGGTTAGGATTTTTTCAACAAAAAATTATTAAAATACACAAAATACTAATACACCAAAATAAATAAATTGTTTTGATTAAATAAATATCATAAAATTACAAAACAAAACCATAAAATTGAGAATAAAATATTAAAAATATATTATAATTTTAAAATGAATAACGAACGTAAAAAGTTATATCATTTTTTTAATAAATTGTATCAAGTTTTTAAATATCAAAAAATTAATAATGAACATTTGGGTTCGGTCTCTACTTTGTCGGGTCGGATTCAGATTATTTTTCGGGTTCGATTTTTTTTTTTGCGCAGACCTAATTGTACTCGTATGATCACTATATTATGAATTGTTAACAAAAAAAAAGACAAAATTGAATTAAACATGCTTTTAGGAATGAACTTAACTTCACTCAACCAATATATATGTGGATACAAAATGCAAGTAAAACATTCAGAAAAGATACTCAAAGATCTTCCAAAAAAAGTTTAAATGAAGTCAAAGTGGTTCCACATAGTCTTATATTTAAGAACTCTCATGAAGCTTGATCATCCACTTGTTAATGTGAGTCCCTAACAAAGAGAGAGATAGAGAGAGAGCACGTGGCATTTAAATGTGTAGTGGATGGATAATATCCACTCTTGAGTAGATCCAGGCCTTGTTCCTCTCCTCTCGTTTATTATCCACCCCCAAAAACTCCAATCAATTATTTCTACTAGCGACATCCTCTTCATATTTTCCTTTTTCTTTTTCTTTAAACTCAATTATTACCTAAATTCAAATAAGCAATGATTTGTTGATTCTTTCGTTTCTTCCCTCCTCTAATGGCGCTTCCACACATTGTCTCTTCATCTTCACCTTCTCCATCTCCTTCCTTCAAATCCAAATCGCTCTTTCACTCTTCCTTCCACCCTATATCTCTATCCCAAACCGTTTCCTTACGGAGTTTCAATCGTCGGCGCTGTAACCTCAGTTCCTTTCGATGTTCGTCTTCTTCTTTCTCCGAGAAGCATCATAACGCAAACCCACCTAAATCCGATGACGTTGTCGAGCTTCCTCTATTTCCACTTCCTCTCGTTCTCTTCCCTGGAGCAATCCTTCCTCTCCAGATCTTCGAGTTCCGTTACCGAATCATGATGCACACTCTCCTCCAAAACGATCTAAAATTCGGCGTTGTTTACTCCGATGCCGTCTCCGGTTCCGCCGCCGAAGTCGGATGTGTAGGCGAGGTTGTTAAGCACGAGAGGCTCGCAGACGATAGATTCTTCCTCATTTGTAAAGGTCAGGAACGGTTTCGCGTCACCAATCTCGTCCGTACGAAACCCTACCTTGTCGCGGAAGTGACGTGGCTAGAGGATCGTCCGTCTGGAGAGGAGAATCTGGACGCATTGGCGAATGAAGTTGAGATTCTGATGAAAGAAGTGATTCGATTATCCAATAGATTGAATGGAAAGCCTGAGAAGGAAGTTCAGGAACTGAGGAGAAATCAATTTCCTACTCCTTTCTCCTTCTTCGTAGGAAGCACGTTTGAAGGAGCGCCTAGAGAACAGCAAGCTTTGCTGGAGCTGGAGGATACAGCGGCGAGGTTGAAGAGGGAAAGAGAGACGCTGAGGAATACACTCAATTACTTGACGGCAGCTTCTGCTGTGAAAGATGTATTCCCTTCATCGTCTTAGTTTCTACTTTACTGGTACATAGAATTCTGAATCTCTTCTCTTTTGCTATATTTTGTTGTTGCCAGTAATTGAATATACGAAACTTATGAAAAACTGCAAAGTTCCTAAAGTGTAATGGGTGATTTTGGTGGTAGTACATGTTTCGAGCTTCTTGAGTTAGCATTGACATGGTTTTGATACGAACGAACGAATCTACCTCAACAATATCTGCATAGACCGAGTTTTGATACGCATTAAGAGATATGAGGTTCAATCTCATGTGAACTCTCCTAGAGCTCGTATACTGAACAATCAGTGTTGCTTGTTCTACCTATAAATAGCGTTACATATGTGAAACTATGGTACAGACCAAAGTTTTGGTTGTGCTAGTGTGCGTTGCAGACCAACGAGGCAAGGATCAAGATTTAACAAAGTCAGTTTGTTGGTGTTTATGTCGATGGGTCCAAGTACTCTGCTTCTCTCTATCGTCGAGGCTCATGATATTGAAGTTATTTTGCTCCTTAATTAGTGCAATATGGGTTCATCTCTTTAATCTTTATAAATCAAATGACCATATTGTAGCTAGCTACCTATCATAAATACGAAATCAACCTATTAATCAACCTTTATCAAAATCAAAATAAGAGAATACAAAAATATCAGATCGTTTATTAATATCAAATGGATTACGTACGTTAATTACTTAACAAGTTCTACAATGATCTAACTGAAGTCATAACTAAAAAAATCATTTAACGTGTATCTAGACCACAATACAAAATTGAAGAAAAGATTCAGTGAACTTTCTTTTTCCTTCTCTTGAAAAACTATAAAAAGAATTGTGCGTGCACATATTAATCACCACGTGATTGATTACACAGATATATTACTTGTCTATTGGGTATATCATGCACTTGACAAGTTGGATTACTTGTCACTTTAATGTCATAGATTCTTACAAATATGAACACAGATGTTTAAAACACTAGAAAACAATTTCTTGAACCAAATAGATGTGATATAGTAGACTTGTAACTTAAACACCTAAGTTTCTGTGGATTATTATTCACTAAATTAATTAAACTTCTCAAACTAAAACTATTTTAGTGTTTTATAATTTTTTTAGTTTTTGAGGACAATTCTAACCTAATGAACGTATTCTAGTGTTTTACAAAATCTCGCAATTCTGTAGATTTTTATCCCTAATTAAACGTAATTTTTCAAAGATAATTTTTTCAACATCTTACAAACTTTCTCAATTTTGTGGTTTATAATCCATCAAAAGAGCGTAATTTCTCAAAATACAAAATCCCAACTTTTATAAAATTTATGAAAATGCTATCCATCAAATTAGCATAATTAAATAGATAACAAATTTTTTTGATTTTACAAAATTTCTAAGTTTGTATGGACTATTATCCACAATATCAACATAAATTCTTAAAATATTTTTTTTTAACGTTTTACAAAATTTCCAAGTTTTTGTGAACTATTATCCACCAAAAGAGTGTAATTTTCAAACTATAAAATTCTAGAGTTTTACAAATTATTTCAGTTTTATATTATCCACCAAATCAACAATTTTTTTTCAAATATTCAAAATTCTAACGTTTTGAAAAATCTCTCAATTTCTATTCACGAGTATCCACAAAACCATAATATCTTAAAATAGAGACTTCTTACATTTTACAAAATATATTTGTTTCTATGGACTATTATCCATCAAATCATCGTAATTTCATAAAATACAAAATTCTAGTATTTTACAAATCTTTCAAATTTTAATGAATTGTTATCCACAAATTATCACAATTTGTGTACATACAAAGTTTTATTATTTTACAAAATATTGTAATACTTATGAACTATTTTCCAGGGAACTCATCACAATTTGTGTATATACAAAGTTTTACTTTAACAAAATCTCTTGATTTTTGTGTATCATTATCCTCTAAATCATCAAAATTTTCCAAAATATAAAATTCTAATGTTTTACAAAATCTCTAAAAATTTGTGGATCAAATCTATCAAATAAACATAATTTATCAAAATACTAAATCTTAAATAAGATCTCTTTTTTTCTCAAAGGATGTTAATATATAAACGAGTTTGTACAACACGTAAACCGTACAAACAAGAACAATAGCTAAAAAAAGGTTAGAAGAGCTTATAAGACGACGGCGAGGGTTGAATCGAGACCAGCATCAGCCAATTATTTAATTAGTGCGTCTTGAACGCCTAAGACTTGTAGATTGTTTTCCACCCGACTGAACGAGGTCATCCAACAAGTAACATTAGACATGATCCAAAAGACAACATCAGAACTTCGGGTGAGATGATTGAGTCTTGTTTTAATCCGAAGAGTTCTCATGGCGTGAATGAACCCCGAGATGATTACCCAAACCCAATGCAAGCTAATTCTAAAGCGATCTAGAACTATCTTCGGGAACCCCATCGAGCAAAGTGAAGAAACGCAATAGAAGAGTCCAAACCGATAAACAACAAATCAGACCCATAACAAACTAAAATCCAATCAAGCCTAGCATAAGAAGCCAACCACATGACATAACTAGAGACAATCAATGCACTGTGACTAGCAAGGATAGAGATTGACTCACGACAAGCATCAGAGGAGACTAAATCGGACATGCAAGCGGACTAAAGCTGGTAAGAGATCTGCCCGTAGCCGCTTGGAAGAACCCCGATGAGGAGCATCCATGGAGGCTGGAATGAAGACATCGACTGAGAGAAAGAGATGGACCCCACCTAGGCCATCGTCGTCGGAGAACCGAATCCGACCGGAGAAGACCAAGATCGGTCAGAGCTGACGGAAAAACTTCAACAAAAGAGAGGATGAAACAAACCAAAGGGGATCTAGAGATCCGATGTACAAACCGAAAAACAGCCGCGAGCATAGGAGAAGGAGGCCAGAAAGACGGAGATCTTCTTCGCCGGTAAACATCGTTACGCCAGGCCAGAACTGATATACACATAGGAAAAGAAAGACAACGGAGGACACGAGCACGAGCGAGGAGGCGACCGGCAGCCGAACTACTGGAGTAGCCAACCGCCGGTCGAGATAGCTTTAGTGGCAATAATGAGCGGCAATTGGGGTTATCGCAAAGAGAGAGACTAGAGAATTCTTAATAAGATCTCTTAGGGTTTTTTTACAAAATCTCTAAAAAAGTAATAATATTTTTTCTGATAAACTTCTTACGATAGATTCCAACAGAATTTTGAGTGACAAGTAATAAGGTTAGTGACAAGTAATAAGGTTAATTTTTTTTGGGTTAATTTGATCTCAAAGCACTTTTGGCAAACAATTTAGAAGAAAACACACACCCTTATTAACGTGTATATATGCTCATAATTTGGTCAGATTCTGACGATATTGCCCCTAATTAAATGAGAGTGTAAAATATTGAGCAAATCTTTAATGTAATCTCAGCCATCAGATATATTACTACAAAATAGGAAAGTAGTTTGATCTAAAGGTTCTGGAAAAAATAGGTTACTCTCTCTCCTCCGTTGATGTTTGTGTAACCAGA
>OVAU01002574.1:0-12296 GCA_900406315.1 Biscutella laevigata subsp. laevigata
CCATTAGAAAGCTAACTCACGTGGCTATCTCGTTTCCAAATATCGCCTCAATCCAATATCGAGAAGCCTTCCATCAAGTAGAAAACTTCTGAGGTTTCTGCAAAATTCTGCAACCCCAAATATCCCAAAATGGCTCTTATCACCAGATATCTTCTTCAGACCTGNTATGAGACTAAAAACCCCTAAAAACCAGACACATCAGTCGTCGAACTAAGAAGCCTTCGACTCGCCTTCATGATTTCGTCACCAACACGTCTCATCATATCTCTGTTTCTGACGCTGTTTCTGATTCGATCTATCCCATTGCTGCGTATGTTGATTGCTCTCGCTTCTCTGATCATCATCAATTGTACCTTGCAGCTATCACACAGGGTGTTATTCCTCATAATTTTGAAGAAGCTGTACTTGATGAGAATTGGCGGGAGGCCATATGTGGGGAAATCGATGCACTCGAAGAGAATGAGACTTGGACAGTTGTGACCTTACCTCCGGGAAAGAAAGCTCTCGGTTGTCGATGGGTATTTACGTTGAAATACCTCTCGGATGGTACATTGGAACGGCATAAGGCTCGATTGGTAGTTCTTGGAAATCACCAAACCGAGGGTCTTGATTTCCAGAGACGTTTGCGCCGGTTTGTAAGATGGTCACGGTGAGATCTTCCTCCAAGTCGCGGTTTCGAATGATTGGACGGTCCATCAAATGGACGTTCACAATGCTTTTTTGCATGGTGACTTAACTGAGGAGGTCTTCATCCGCTTACCCCATGGCTTTCGTACGGAGGATAAGAACTTGGTATGTCGTCTCAAGAAGTCTTTGTATGGTTTGAAACAGGCACCTCGCTGCTGGTTTGCTAAACTTGCATCCGCTTTGATTGATTATGGCTTCGAGCAGTCTCTATCCGACTACTCGCTTTTCACTTACACCCATGATTCGGTTTGCTTACATCTCCTTGTATACGTTGATGATTTAATTCTTTGCGGGAGCTCTCCTTCAAAGGTTCTAGAGTTTAAGTCTTATTTGAGTACTCGTTTCCATATGAAAGATTTGGGGGTACTTAAATATTTCTTAGGCATTGAGGTCTCGCGTAATTCAATTGGTATGTATCTCTCACAACGGAAGCATGTGCTCGACATCATCACAGAGACAGGTCTACTGGGTGCTCGTCCTGTCTCTCATCCTATCGAACATAACCA
Source organism: Biscutella laevigata subsp. laevigata (assembly GCA_900406315.1). Taxonomy (NCBI): domain Eukaryota; kingdom Viridiplantae; phylum Streptophyta; class Magnoliopsida; order Brassicales; family Brassicaceae; genus Biscutella; species Biscutella laevigata. The sequence continues at coordinate 1,194 of OVAU01002574.1, forward strand.
TGGTCTGATTAAGTCAGCTGCTCCGCTCTATGATAATCCGACTGGCTATAGACGTCTAGTTGGGCGTCTTATCTACCTCGTTGTGACTCGACCTGAGCTCTCTTACGCCATTCATGTTCTCTCTCAATTTATGCAAGCTCCAACGTTGGATCATTGGGCTGCTGCTACTATAGTGTTTCGTTATTTGAAGAGCAGTCCCGGTCAAGGTATTCTCTTGCGCGCTGATTATGAACTACGGCTTATGGCTTGGTGTGATTCGGACTGGGCTGGCTGTACCTTGTCGCGTAAGTCACTCACTGGCTGGTTTATTCAGTTCGGAGGTTCGCCCGTCTCATGGAAAACTCAGAAACAACGAATAGTCTCTCTCTCGTCTGCAGAAGCAGAGTACCGGTCTATGGCGGATACGGTGAGTGAACTACTTTGGCTCCGGGAATTATTAGCCACTCTTGGCGTTGACTGCTCCGCTCCGTTCACTCTCCACTGTGATAGCATGTCTGCGATCCACCTTAGTGCTAATCCCGTTTTCCATGAACGGACAAAGCACATCGAGAAGGACTGTCATTTTATCCCAGATGAGATTGTTCGCGGAGTTATTCAACCCACTTATGTTCCTACTACTTCACAGTTGGCGGACATTTTTACCAAGGCTTTGGGTCGACGTGAGTTCGATGCTTTCAAGATCAAGCTGGGCATTCGAGATCTCCATACTCCAGCTTGAAGGGGGTATTCAGGAATATCGGATACGATATTCACTTGCCTTTTCTGTTCAGTTAATTACACATATGTGACTAAGTCAAACTGTAGTTATTATATATACATTGTACGATGATTTACAAGTGAATAAGAAAACCCTTTATTCTATCTAGATCGACTTGTCAAAAATGAACGAAGTTAGTCATTATAAATAAATCATATATAAACAGTAAAACTTCTAATTTTCTGAAATACAAGACTGATAATATTAATTGTAAAATATATTACGTTATAACAGATCATAATGTTATTTTATTTTTAAATAACTCATATGGTTAGAGTCTCGTATTGCTAACTTATTATAAAAACATTAAAATAACTAAACTTATAATCACTTGATATAAGATCATAGGAGAGGAAGAGAATGCTTTGTGATTATTATATATTTTTGTATGTTTAATATGATGTCTTCATAAGAAAGATTGAACTTGTTTTATAGATTATACAAAGATTATAACGTGCATGAATTTATTATAAACTGATGTTTAAATAGGAATTCTCTATTTTCCTGTGAAATGGAAATCGCCATTAATGAAAACCAAATTTTGGTTGTTTGAAATGGCAAGAAGATTTGGGAGGCTAAGATGAGCAAATTAACTTCACAAATCTTTCATTTTTCTTTATTAGAGAGTCCTTTAAATGAGTCAAGAATACTTCACATTGGACTAGTCAATAATTTGTGGTCATATTCTCAATTGGTCGCGCTTAGGCTCTGAGAAGACATGTGAGTGGATAATTTTCTCCACAGTGCTCGGAATGTTACGTTATCACGTCCATAACCGGGTTGTTGCATGCTGAGAAGAGGTATAAATAATGTAGCATTTTTATCACTATGGAGAAAGTTGTCGGATTTATAGACACTCACGTGTATTCCCAACGCCTATGCACAACCCACCGAGGATAAACCCACATATACTATGTTAAGTTATATGGGCTTCCAACTCAAAATCAATTGGCAATGAGTGAACTGACTCATATCCCTTATATACTAGTTAGGATTCCTTCCAATTTCTGATGTGGGACATTAGTCCCTAATACGCCCCCTCGAGATGACGGCTCTCTTGGCCAAAGATCTCGGAACTTCGGGCAAGGATTGATGGACCGGTTTCGGTTTGCAACGATAATGGATCGGGTTGAGTCGTATGGATCTGGGCTCTGATACCATGTTAAGTTATATGGGCTTTCAACTCAAAATCAATTGGCAATGAGTGGATTGGCTCATTTCCCTAATATACAGTACTAGTTAGGATCCCTTCCAACTTCCGATGTGGGACATTAGTCCCTAATAAACTATTCCAACGAGAAGTGTTGTTGTTCCATCTAGAGGACTGTGAAATAAAGAGAAATGTGTTAAAACTAAGATGATTATTCATCAAAGCTAAAATGATTAGTCATCACTTTATCTTAACACATGGAAATGATGTGTCCAATTGCATGTGTAATATTGTATGAGTCATTACAAAATGACACTAAGCTTTATTCTCCATTAAGCACTTAAGTGATGAAGTGTCTTTCTTTTATTTGTTTTGTTCTCCTATAAATAAGGAGTGATTTTTCATTTGTAATCATCTCATAAAACATAAGTGACACCAAGATCATGTTAATTGAAAGTCCAAATTAAACATAAAGTAGTGAAAAAATCTCTCTCGACGTTTTCGTTGTCGTGGAGCATATGTGGTCGGAGAAATCTCATTTTCTGCCGGCGTTCTTCATAATCTGTCTTTATTTTGTCTCTGTTTAACATGGAAAACGATTTGCATGTTGTTGTAACCTCTTTATCTCTTGAAGATGATGAACCTCCATTGGTTTTATCTGATTCTCCAGCTTATAGATCTCCGATTGCAAACTCCAGAAGCCTTCTAGGGAAACTTCTGAATCTCAATTGTCAAAAGATGTCTTATTTAATAAACTCAATGCCCCGGAAATGGGGTGTTTATGAGCGAGCTCGTGGTTTCACAATTTCAAAGGATAAATTCCAGTTTGTATTCAAGTATGAAGATGATTTGAAGAGGATACTGGAGATTCGGGTATGGACCTTAAATGATTGGTCTATTGTCATCAAGCCTTGGGTCGAATTTCCTCCATATGATTACTTTGATTTTCTTCCTCTATGGATCATACTTCGTAATCTACCTTTCAATTTCGTCTCTGATCAAACGATTAAGGATCTGGCTAAGGAAGTAGGTCATCCAACTTTTGTTGCTTTTGATCCCGATAAACCCCAAGTTCAAGACTATTATCGAGCGCAGGTTTTGTTTAATGTTACCACTCATGTCCGACGAATTAAAAACCTGAAGCTTCCTCATGGCGAAATTATCAAAGTTCAATATGAGTTTGAGCGGATACGGCGAAGGTGTTATGTCTGTTAGCGTCTTATTCATGATCAAAGTATGTGTCCCTTCTCTAAGACAAACAGTGCTTCTCTGCCAACATCAAGCCAACAAGCTAAAATTCTGAATGAAGGAGATCTTTTGATTGGTATTGTTACTGAAGATCAAGTGGGATTTTATTCAATTACAGGGATGCAGAAAGTGGATACTCATGTTCTTGAATACTTGTGTCTGTATCTTGTTGCAGAAAATGGTATTCAAAGATCTATTAAAGAAGCTCGAATTAAATCTACAATTCGGAATGTTCTTGAGAAAGGTTCTCATGCCTCTTCATTGCTACTATTGGAGAATCCTACTGTTCAGACAAGAGATTTGAATAAAGGGAAGGGAATTGTTTTTGATTACTCTCCTCAACAAAACAAAACTCCTCAAACAGCTTTATTGGGTAACAAAGAATTATAGCGCTCTGAATCTAATCATCATACTCCATTGATTCATTCAGTAACAGTGTCCATTTCAAATGGTTCTCTTCTTGGTTCTACGGGTTTTGCACAAGGTTTAACTACTTCCAGTGCATCCGAAACTACTAAGGGAAATCCGAGAAAGCGACCTAATAGCTGGAGAAGGAGGAAACAAATAGCTCAAGCAAATTCTCAAGCGTCTCAACACTCTCAAAGCTTGATTCAACCATTTAAGGATCGAAAGACATTATCTCTTACCACTTCAACAGAAGTTTTGAAGCAGAAGTCATCGATAGTGGGGGCTCCATCTGAGCTGCCACAATCCATATGAGTCTATGGAGCTGGAATTGTCAGGGGTTGGGGAATCCCCAGACAATTCGTCGTTTAAGAGATCTGAGGAAGTCTCTCTTCCCCGATTTTTTATTCCTCATTGAAACAAAAAGTAGTACGGCTAAGATTTTGGATCTGAAGAACTGGTTGGGCTATGCTCATATACATACTGTGGAACCAGATGGATTGTCAGGTGGTTTGGCTCTTTTTTGGAAACCATCTTTTAATGTACATATTCTACAATCCTGTAAACGGTTTGTTGACGTTAATGTAAATATTGGTTCTCTTTCTTTCTTCTTAACTTTTGTCTATGGTGATCTTTTAAGAAGTTCTTGAGCTTTGTTTTGGAGTCAGCTCAGTCTTTTTGATATTAACCGTGATGAAGCTTGGATGTTAATTGGCGATTTTAATGAATTGATGCATAATTCCGAGAAACAAGGAGGCAATATTCGATCAGAAGCTTCCTTTTATGATTTCCAATCTTTTGCAAGAGGCAATGGACTTCGAGATTTGCCATTCTCAGGAAATTCATTCTCATGGGCTGGATGGCGTTATCAGAGCTGGGTTCAGTGCAGATTGGATCAAGCTTTTGGTAATCTAAGTTGGATTCAAATGTTTCCTCGAAGTCATTATTGCTATTTGGATAGATTTGGATCTGATCATCGTCCTCTTCAGTTGCAGTTTCTTCAAGATGATGTGTCCTTTGTGAAGAAGTTTTATTTTGATAAAAGGTGGCGTTTCAAACCATCTTGTTATCAAATTGTGAGAGAATCATGGTCTGATAGAAGTTTTACGTCTGCTATCTCTCAACAAGGTTCAGTAATGGATAAGATAGCTTCTTGCCGTCGTTCTCTTTCGCGTTGGGGTCGTGATAACAATTTTAACTCTCATGTCCGAATAAAATCTTTGACTCGATCAATTGCAAGGAAGGAGGATAAACATTATCCGGATAGAGTGGTTCTTCAGGATCTCAAGACAAATCTTCAACATGCTTTAGCGGATGAGGAGGTCTATTCGCGACAAAAAATCAATGAAAAATGGCTTCTTGATGGTGATCAGAATACTTCTTTTTTCATAACAGTGTTAAGGCTGGCAGACTCAAGAATATAATTTTGTTTCTCAAGAAGGATTCAGGTCAAGAGGTGTTTAGTGAAGGAGCAAAAGGAGATGTTGCTTCAACGTATTTTCAAGGGCTATTTTCAACTTCTTTTTCTGATAGTTCCNCAATTTTGTTTCTCAAGAAGGATTCAGGTCAAGAGGTGTTTAGTGAAGGAGCAAAAGGAGATGTTGCTTCAACTTATTTTCAAGGGCTATTTTCAACTTCTTTTTCTGATAGTTCCTCTGATTTGTTGCACGGTTTTCCTTCACGAGTTACTCAGGCTATGAATAACTTGTTAACCTCTTCTGTGACTACTTCAGAAATACAAAAAGCTGCTTTCCAAATTAATGGTGACAAGGCCTGGTTTTAATGGCATGATGGATTTCTTTATCCAAACATATTGGCGGATTATTGGGCGTGATATTGTCTCAGAGGTAAAGAATTTATTTGCTAACAACTTAATGCCAGCATAATGGAATTATACTCTGATATCTTTGATCCCTAAAGTGGCTTCTACTCATCGAATGGTTGATTTTCGCCTAATAAGTCTTTGTTCTGTTTTTTACAAGATCATATTTGAGCAACAAATGGAAACGAATTATGCCTCAGATCATTTAACCAACTCAAGGAGCATTTGTTGAAGGTAAACTGATTTCAGACAATATTCTTTTGGCTCATGAGATGTTTCATTCACTCAAGACTTATGCACCAAGAAGAAAGGATGGTGTTATTCTCAAAACAGACATGTCTAAAGCTTTGACCGAGTCGAATGGGATTTTCTTTTTGATCTGCTCAGAAAATTCGGTTTTGATAATAGGTGGATTACTCGGATTCGAGTATGTGTCAATACAGTAACGTATTCTGTCCAAGTGAATGGTCAATCTCTTGGCATGATTCAGCCAACAAGGGGTTTGCGTCATGGGGATCCACTGTCACCCTTTCTTTTCATTTTGTGTACTGAATCTTTGATACATGTGATGAAGCGGTCTTCAATCTCTCAACGGCTTCATGGTATTCAAGTTCCAGCTTCGGGGCCACCTCTTCAACAGTTACTCTTCGCAGACAACAATTTGTTTAGTTGTAGAGCTACGCTTTCTGAATGCCAAGAATTGCTGCACTGTCTTTGCCTCTATGAGAATTGTTCTGGTCAACGTATAAACTACCAGAAGTCCTCGGTCATTTATGGTTTGGATATTGATCCTTATTTCAGAACTTTGTTATCTGACAGATTGGGAATTGAACAAACATTGGAAAACTCAAACTATTTAGGTTTACCAATTTGTTTCTCTGGTTCGAAGAAAGAAATGCTGGCTTTTGTGACCGATCGCATAAAGGCACTCCTCAACTCCTGGCATTTAAAGACATTATCTCTTGGAGGTAAGGAAACTCTGCTCAAATCAATTGCTTTATCACTACCAATCTATGCCATGAGCTGTTTTAAGCTTACAAAACCTCAATGCAAAGCCATCAATTCAGCTCTATCTAATTTCTGGTGGAACTCAAGCATGGATAAAAGGAATATTCATTGACTTTCATGGGACAGGTTTTGTCGAGAAATAATACAAGGTGGATTTGGTTTTTGTGAAATTGCTGATTTCAATCAGGCTCTGTTGGCCAAACAATCTTGGCGTCTCCTTCAAAATCCACAATCCTTGTTGGCGTTAGTTTATAAAGACATATATCATCGGCTTGGTAATATACTGCAGAGTTCAACAGGTAATCATCCATCTTATGCTTGGAGAAGTTTACAATTTGGGAAATATCTGCTTCTTAATAGTCCTCAATGATCAATTGGTAATGGATCTGACACTCTAGTTGCTTCTTCAAACTGGATTTTTGAGAATAAGCCAATAGCACCCATTTTCAAGCCAAATCTCAGGGATGATTCAGTCTTTGTAAGTGACCTTCTTTCTTTAAATGGGAGTTGGAATTTGTCACGGTTGAACACTCATTTTCCATCCTCTAAGGTGCAGCTAATTCTTCATACTCCAGTTGATCTTCATTTTCAAGATGGTTACTTATGGCCTTTTACTGCTCAAGGGAACTATATAGTTAAAAGTGGCTATGATTTCAAAAGAAGATTTCTTTTGGTTCCTCCTATTGAGCAAGATCCAGTAAGACTTCTGATTTGGCAAATATCAGGACCAAAGAAGAATAAATTATTCTGGTGGAGAGCTCTATCTGAAGTATTGCCTGTTCGTGACAGATTATACTCCTCTTAGACCAATCTGCACTCTCTGTTCTCGAGAACCAGAAACTGTCAACCATTCACTTTTCCTGTGCGATCAAGCTCACCAAATCCTTGCGCTAGCGGATGTTCCTTTACCACAAAATGGTTTCCACAATCATTCGTTCGTAGAGAATATCACTTACCTTCTCCATTTGATGAACACTGAATCCACTTTTGCAGATTTAAGGAAAGCTATGCCATGGCTTTTATGGGAGATATGGAAAAACAGAAATGCATACGTTTTCTGAAATCGATTAGAGGATCTTCGTTATGTTAAGTTCATGGCTTCAACTTCGACATTGTTCAACATATTCATCATCTCAACCTAACTCAGGTACATGGCACAAACCACCTCAAGACATATCTAAATGAAATGTTCATATTCCTTGGCGTGGTCCACATTATCTCTCTGGTTTCTCTTGGATTACTCGTAATATTTCGGGTCAAGCTCATCATCATGCCAGAGATGCTTTACAACCTTATTCTTGTGCGACTGATGCCACATTACATGGTATCTTGCATGCCTTGAGATGCCTTCGTGATCTTCATTATGAAGATATAATTTTGGAATGTTCATTGCGAAAAGCAATTGATGCAATTCATAATCCGCGCGATTGGCCAAGGTTTCGTAACTGTCTCTAACAGATATCTCTCATTTCTCAGCATTTCAGCTGAGTAGTTTTTGCTATTGTAAGTCGTCAAGCAAATCTTCCTGCAGTTGCAATTTCATCGAGTGTCACTCGGGAGGGTCGTTTCAATTCTTATCTAAGCATCGGCGGCCCTGCTTGGATACACTCCTTGTTGCAAGCTGATATTCTTACATATACTGATCATTTTTTGGCACTTTAGTTCTTTTTGGTTCAGTTAATCTCTTGATGATACGCCCCTGGGTAGGACCGTTACACAAGCAGTAAGGAGGAGCAAAGAGATGATGTTACGGATGAAGTAATGAAGGGGAAATGAGTGAATATGCGGAAGCTTTGGGGAATGGNAAAAACTTAAATAATATTGAAGGCAACCTTAGGCTAGCAAGTTTCACAACAATCAATATAGCTTTATAGGCACCATGATTCAACCTAAGGACTTCAAGAATTTTCAAGACTACTAGAGATGATTACAATGAACAAAATCCAAGGCTAAGGGTTACTTTTTGAAAACAATGCAATGCAAACTACATGTGACTCAATCCTAAACTAATATGCAATGCAATTTAAATGGAAAGATCTTTTTGGTTTTTCTGAAAATTTTCAATTTTTTTTTGGTTTTTCAACAAAAAACATAGCTATCTACAATGCAAAATGAGACTCAATTAAGGAAAACAAAACAACAAACAACATCAGTACAANTAATATGCAATGCAATTTAAATGGAAAGATCTTTTTGGTTTTTCTGAAAATTTTCAATTTTTTTTTGGTTTTTCAACAAAAAACCATAGCTATCTACAATGTAAAATGAAACTCAATTAAGGAAAACAAAACAACAAACAACATCAGTACAAAGGTGGTTCCTCCCCCAACTTAAACTACATAGTCTCTGTGTAAGTCCAAGAAGGGAAAGATACTGAAAATAAAGAAAAGAAAAACAAAGATAAAAATGCATATGTACAAAGGTGCAAGAGAGGACCTCAATAGTAATGAGAAGTGGGATCAAACTCGTCGTCCGAGGAGAAGGTAGGAGAGACATTATCAGAGTTATTTAACGGTGGAGGCGCGATGGGAAGACGGGGAGCGCGGGTGTGATACTCAGAATGGCGCAGAGGAGAGACGTGATCACGATGGGAACTCCTTTCTCCAGTGAAGGAATGCCTGCGCGCAGCGCTAGTTTTGCCATCGTGGATCGTAGAAGAATGACCTCCACGGAGCATGTTCTTGATCTTGTTCACCTGAGGGGTAAGCTTCCTGATTGCACGATCCTGAAACTTACACCAACGGGTCAGTTTGCAGTTATCTAGATAAAAATCTCTTACCGGGCCCGGGAGTAGTGGCATTGTCGGCTCCTCGTTGTAGTATTTGGTGCTCCCATAGATTGGAGCAGTCTGCTCAAGGATTGGCATGTCATCAGGAATTGCCATGGCTTCAGTGAAATTATCTGGACCATATTGCTTTGCCTGCAATGCCTCCAATGGATAAGGACCAAGAGGATCATAGAGAGAATCCTCATATTGCTGAAAGTCGATGTTGGTGGGGTCTTGGAGGCTGGTGATGACACTATTGGGCAGAAGGACTACCTTCTTTGGGTTGGCAACAGTTTGAAATTTAAAAGCATATCGACCGCGTGACTGCCCAGCTAGATAGTCTGATCGCCTAAGATAGTGAAGGTGGATGAAGTTAGAACCCAGGGTGCGATCATCACTGAGGTCGATGTTGACAACCAAAAATATCGTGGTCCACCATCCCCCTATGCAAATTTGTGAGGAAACATACTGTCTAGACGCAATCTTGTCCTTGATGTTGACCAGCATATCACAGAAAGCCTGGTCAAACTAGGTCGAGAGACCTTAAGAGTGGGGAATAAGTCGGGGTTCATCAAGTAGCTGCAGATGCATGGAGCTAATCCCACCCTAAGGAACTGCATCTCGTCATTCCAAACGGCGAACGTCTCGCTCTAGTGAAAAACGAGTGCGCTTAAACCTTATGAACGTAGCCCACTGCAGGTTTGACTTCCCTGGTCTGAATATACCCTGTCCGAATTAAACCCCAATGAAACCGACCTCATCATGAACCTGCTCAAAATCTACTGCTCCCTCGACCGAGAAACCATAAAGTCTGGTTAAATTATCAAATAATAGTCCATAGGAGGTCCCCTTCCTATCAAGGAAGCCAATGTATCCGCTATTAGTATCGACATCTGCAGCCGCGTAGTGGAACTTCAATGACGCCAAAAAATGTAGGTGGTTTCTATGTAAGTCGATGCCCCGATATCAAGAAGACCCAAAATATCCATATGCGCATAATAAGCACAACGTCTTCGTAAATTCCCAAATGTCGTATCGTGTAAGGAGATAGGAAGGTCGATCTAACAATATCTTGCACAAAGATCAACTCGTAGAGAGCGTGTATTTATTGCATGGTTCACTTGCTCATTCTCCGTTAATTCGGTTCGAGGATGTTAATCCCACCGATGCTCATACCCGAATTCCCAGGCCTAACCGACGCTCTCCTTAAACTTCCCATATCAATGGCTTTCCCCTTGTCTTTGGATGTTGACTTGCGGGTTGACATTTAGAATCCTACAAAATAAAGGACAGTCAGCATTGCATTAAAAACGCCAACGCAAGCGATTTCTCATTGGGGTATTAATAAGCACGCATAAGAGAGTGAAATCAAAGAAACGAATAAGCTCAACTTCTCTTGGAAAAAATCGCAATGCAAGGAGCGAAAGCGCAAATTCATGTGCAAATTATGGAGCCATAACCGATTTTCATACTTTCAAACAGAGATAAAGGCTCCATTTAGATAATAAAACCTAATCAATTTATGTGCAAGATCACAATGCTCAAAATCGAACTCCCCTACTCAGAACCGAACTTAGGCGCCTCGCAAGTGATGAAATTAGGATGAATTTCTCAAGAGAAAGCAACATGCACGCATAAATCAAGTGAAATTCAAGCATAAGTAGCATCAAACAATCCAAAATCATAAGAATCTTCAAATTTTTCTCTAGAAGAAATCACCCAAAAGACTTAGAGTCTAGAGGCATACCTTTGTAGTTGGAAGAGAGAAATGAAGTAGTCTACTCTAGAAAGCCAATAGAAACCGAAATTGAAGCAAACTTTTGCAAAAACTTTGGGTGGTTTTGGTGAAAAGCTTAAGTTCTAGAGAGAAAATGAGAAATAGTGATATACGGGTGACTAAGGAAGATGATGGTCCGAGAAATGATGATGGAGAAGCGAGCTTGGAA